>JARHVA010002775.1:522500-535000 GCA_037957365.1 Torreya grandis | reverse complement strand
GGAAATTGAAAGTGATCTGATATAAGATGTGAGGATATTTATGTAAAAATTTATGAACTAAAGAAAATAAATGAAAAATGAAATGAACTTTGTAAAACAACCATATGTAACCTTTAGATCATAGGCTAGTTTGAGGGGGTAAACTCCTTTGAGAAATTTTAATAAACTAGTGAACACTTTAAAATAGATATCAATCCATATATTCAATAAATTTAAATCTATTCTAATAACTATTACTTACCATGTATGTGAGATATTTCAAATATACTAAAGGTATTGCTTACAAAACATATACATCCATAGCGGCTAATGCACTAATAATGGAAAGAGAATGGTAGGACATAGGTTCTTAACGAAATACATAATATTTAGGAAAGAAAGGAATTTTTTAAGGTTGAGGATGTGAGTTGTAATAATTAAATTAATTTTCTTGGAATATATGAGACTATTTTACTTTTCTATATCCAAGAAATATTTAAGAGGGTTGAATTTTAAATATAATTATTTATATATTATAACTTTTTATTTTTAATTTTTAATCTAGAAAAATAAATAAATTAGTAATACTATATTGTATTAGAACCTTGCCAACTTGAAAATATATTTAAAAGGAAAATGGTGATATATTTTTATCCATCCAAGTTATTCATCAAAATCAATTTACTAAATGATATGTTGTGTTATGTTACCTCTAGATCACTTCTCAATTATGTGACCACAACCAATAGTTGGATGCATTCAAGTGAGATTACTGAATTCATGGATAACTATGGACATTTAATAAATCCATTTCATTTAAAATTAAAGGTACATATCTTTGGTAATTTAAATTCATGTATTATATACATATATGGGAGTCAATTACATCTCCATCATTATCCCATCATAGTTAGGAGTTTGACTCCATTAAGCTACCACTATAACCCACCCCTCCTTGGCTAATTTAACCTCGAGTGAGGGAAAACCCAAGGGCATCGGTTTAAAACCAAGAATCTCAAGTTGGAAGGGAATCGATAGATTCCCATCAATCTACTCATCACACCCACCTCATATTTAAATATGCATCAATCCTTGAAGAAACTACATATAATGTTTTAGGATAAACACACCCACAAGTAATATAGTACCTACAAGATGCCATAACATATATGAATGTACATATGTATGTATATATGTCAAGTCATATAAGCACTGTAAAAGATATCGATCAATATACTCATCACACCCATATCATATAATAATAGTTCTCAATCATATGAAGAAATTACATATTTCTTTGTATATGATATATACACATCTATAAACAATTTAATGCTTGTCATAAATACTATAGTGATAAGAACTGGTATCAAACTATAAACCTCAAACAAGTGAACACCTGTAAAATAGATATCAATCCATATATTCAATAAATTCAAATTGTATATAAAAATAGGGTCTCATATCATATACAAAACATAATATATAAATATATCAAATATTATACACACCCACATAGCATACACATATCCCTACAAGATCAAAAATGGTAAGAACTACTATACACTACCATATATGATGATCCCAAACCTCACGAATGGCATACATACATAAGTTTCTCATATGAGACAGAGACTATATATATGTATATATATATAGTGTATGAGCCATCAAAGGAAATAACCATGGTGTATACATTTGATATTTATCTTGGAAAGATATATGTAAATACAAATAGTATATATATGTATAAATAGATATGACAATCCTATGGCGAGAGGGTTTGTATCCATATAGATGAAATACATGTCTGTAGAGGCTATGGTATAGAATGTTAACTTCATACTAATTTTTCAATATGTAATAATATAAAAGGAGGTCTTATAATGTTCCACATAGTATATTTACATTTACACCCTACTTAACCTAACTGTATAAAATTTAATAAATGATGAAATCTCAAACAACTCATGTATGTGTTATGCTACCTTAAACATTTAGATGAATGTGATATGTGACACTGTGCTGTGTAGTTTGATGCATATAGTTGATATACTAAATATCATAGATAAATATAGTATCATTTCAAGATAAATATAGTATAATTTATGCATATATATATATGTATAGTATGCATTTTTGAAAAATATAAATGTCATATATTATATATGTATGTATGTATGTATGCATGCATGCATGCATGCATGATATGTATGTATGTATGTATGTATGTATGTATGTATATATATATATATCTATATGTATATGTATATGTATTACATATATGTGTGTGTGTGTGTGTGTGTGTATATGTGTATGTATGTGTATGTGTGTATGCGTGTCTATGTATATATATGTATATATGTATGTATGTATGTATGTATTTAATTATGACTTTATATGTATAAAAAATTAAAAATAGTTTTCAGACTTTTCTCTTCTCATTATTTTTTTATTTTTTTTATTCTTAACATAAATTCTTAATGTATTTATTTATCTATTAATTTTCAATTTTAATTAGTGATATTAATGTTCATGTTGAGTTTTAGAGGCTTCGATTTATATTTTTTCATTTACATGTAACTCCCTTTTTCATTTTATATATTTTTGGTCTTTTGAAAAGGGACCATTTGCAGGATCATAAATTTCCAATAACATTTGGAATATCTTATCACTTTATCTTTGGTCCTTACCAAGTCAATATTAATTAATCTAACTGGTCATTATATTTTTCTCTTAAGTATTTCAATTTGATACAGACATCAATATTTTCACATTTAAATTAGAAGGCACCTATAAATAGGAAATGTTGTAGTCTTTTTGATAGGGAGGTAATAATTAGAAAATTTATTATTTATGATAAAATTCTATCATAATATACTTTTTCTACACGTATTATAGGTTTTATTTTATGTAATTTATTTATTTTGACGTATTTATTTTAATCCAAAAGGTTTGACTATAAAATGCCTAGTCATATAATACTAGCTAACTAAACACTATTACGTATTGTTAACAATGGTTTTTGATAATACTCCATGTTTATAAATTTTATCTCATTAAAATAACTAAGGTGTCACAATGAATACATAATATAAAATTAAAAAGTAAGGAGAAAAAATCATCAAAACTTTGTCATATTCTAAGGATCCCTGACAACCCATAAGATCATTTTAGGACCATCTACTGTCTTATATTAATTGCAAATTTATAAATGACTAGAATACTTCAGAATTCACATATCAAAGTTTTATTTTTTGTGAAATATTTATGATGACACATTAATAAAATAAGAGTCTTTTATGTCTTAAATTTCCTCACATGTTAAAATGAGATACTAAACTAAGTATTATTTATATATTTTCCCTCACTTTTGATGCTTAATTAGAAATATTTCTAATTTAGATTGTTAATTTTGTTTAACTTAATTATATTACACTTCCTTAACTCTATGTTCTTTATAAATTCCTATGTTTTCCAAACAATATTATGTTTGGTCTAATATGGTGCATGTGTTTTCAAATACAATTTCATTTTATGCAACCAAAATAAAAATATGTACAATTTCAACAACTTAATAAAATTGAAATAATTTTTGTCAAAAATCCATCGGTTAGAACTGAGTTAAGTTTTAAAAAAATAAAGGTGATAAAAAAGAAGAATAATTCAATGTATATTTGGAAATTAATAATATGATCATTTTAATATTTTAACTATTTTAAAACATGTTTTAATTTATTTTAATATGACTTCATATTTGAATTTATATTACAAAATTACTACGTCTCAATGTCACTTGAAATATGCTTCCAACATCACACTAGGGTATCTATTTTTAAAAAACTCTATTTACATTAAAATAGATATTTGTGTCTTTAAATCTATCCCTAAGGTGACATTCAATATGTCACTAAATGTGATTTTAAATCGAATAATAAAAGTGATTTTAATTTTATTATTAAGATAAATTTATATTCATAATTAAAGGAGAATTGAAATATGAAACTACTTTTGATTTTATGTGTGATATTATGTCATCTTAAAATATGATTTAGTTTCAATTTAAATTTTGAAATTATAGTGAAAATTAATAATTTCTAGTTGATTATAATTAGATTATAAATTTAAATAATAATTTTTAGTAAGTTTTTAATTATTAAATGTTATAATTATAAATAATTTTATCTTATTAAAAACATATATAATTATCATATATATAATTGCAATGTTAATGTTAATTGTAAAACTATACTAAAAAAACAATTATCTAAATATGATATTTTATGTGAATTGTAATTGAAACATATTACACAAAAATAATAATATAAATTAATTAAAACTTTAATAAAATGGAATTCATTATCATATAATAAAAAAATTATAACTTATCTGGTCATGATTGACCCTAACCAAGTACATTATTGTTTGATATAGCTATATTATCCAAACACTTAATAACATCTCCCCAACCATCACTTCAACTCACACTGCCTAAACCATCAAAAATGTCATAACCTTGATAACTTCATGTGGGGTGGGATGCAAATCCATCAGATGAAGTACCAAAATCCTCTTAGACTTGATCGACCCATATATAATTAGAATTTTTCTTTCACACTAAATCTTATTGGATTTTATACTTCACCTACATAAAACACAGTGAAAAAATATTTAAAATATCATAAAATAAAATTTAAAATCAAAATATCATCAAATAGAATGTAAAGAGTAATCTATCTTGTAATACATATAGAATTTTCATACTTTGGTGTCATATTTATGATTTAGGATTTAAATCAAAATCATTTTTTGAATTATAAGTAAGGCTTGAGACCTTATATCAAAACACAATTGGATTTCATAATTATCTCTTCTATCGAGGAGGCCTACAAATATTCATAAAAGTTTTAATGAAAAGCCAAGGTCAAGACTAAGATAAAATATTCAAAGTGTTAGACTAAACAATAATATAAATCTTCTAATTTTTTTTAACAAAATAATAACCCCAAACAATATCCATATAATAATAAAAAACCATCAAATGACCAGACTAAATAGTTTAAGACTAAAAAGTGGTGTTTAATTAAAAACTCCTATAATCATTCGAACAAGAGTTCCATGTTAGGAAGACATTACCTACACAACATGAGGCAATAGGTATCATCACCAAAAAATAAAATAAAGGTAAGCATATCATGTATCCTAAGCCTAACACCATGGTGGATATTGAAAACATCTCTACTACCCCTATGGAAATAGAGGAAGCAAAAAGATTTTTCAATTTTCATATATGGATCAATGCCCAACCAATACATTTCACTATTGACAATGAAAGTTAGAAGACCCTGATTTATTTTGACATTGTTTGTAGAGTTAACTTTGAACTGATGCCTTGCCCATAACCATACTCCATAAGATTATTTAGTCTGGATTCCAGTAAATGCATCACTCGGTAATGCCAAGTGGTGTACAAAATCAAACCCCTTCAAGATATAGGCCTTTATGGAATCACTCCATTAGATGTATGTGATATTCTACTAGGTCAACCATATTTTTATGATCGACATGTAGTCTATGAAGTAAATATTATATATTTTCTCATAAATGTGGGTGATATGAGATATGACATACCAGAAATAGTTTTGAAGATACCACTCAATATAAAAAAGTAGTGTACAAATCTATTCTTAGGTAGTGATTTTTTTGCTTTTTATTGGAATATCTCAACACAAAAATTACTTATAGCACTAGCTTATACATTAATTTCTCTAACATCAAAACCAATATCAATTGATTTATAAATGAAGTTGTAAGAATACAAAGAATTATTTAATGCACATAAATAAATGAATACACATTGTATAGTGAAGCATACTATTAATCTAATAATTAGACTACCCCTTTCTAATCCCTATTTATACCACAACCCATTTTTGGAGGTTGAATAAATCAAGAATTAGATCCATGAAGTAGTGGATTAAGTAGATATCAGGCCCAACTCAAGGTATGAAGTAGTGAAGCATACCAAATAGAGGATGTGTATTGATTAATAACCACTCACCAATGTCATAGTGGAATTTTTTAATCTTCTTCCAAGGATTAAGGATCTTCTAGACTAGATTTATAGTGAAAAATAATTAAATAAAAATCAATATTATGTTTGGAACTACCCAACATATGATCATAATGATAGTAAGGAACTACCCAACATATGATCATTATCTTCATGCTATTATTTTGGAATGTAAGCATTAGAAACATTAAATATTTGTTAAGGAGATTGTGATCGATAGGGAGTGTAAGCTACTTCAATTCCCCTAGACTCATAATAAATTATATTAAGAGTGGCATCAAAATTTGTCTTCAAATCTTCACTGGTTCCATCTTAATATAAGGTATTAAATTGGAAGTGCCAATATAATCATATATTACCTAAGCTATCCACCAATTTAAACTCTATTTTTGGTACTTGATTCACATGGACATGAAGTAAGGACATGCTCAAAACTCCATCATATGACATGGAATTTGTAGAAAGTTATTAGTATTTGCTCCGTCGTAATTATGTAGCATATTTCTCCTTGAAAGATGGACGTATATATCATCTTAGGTTCTTATGCATTTTGTATGAGTTAAAAAGATAGAAACTAATATGGTAGGCTTATTTTAATAAGGTTGTAAGACATTTTGTAATTGAAAAGACTCTTAAAGTGTTGCAAAACTATTTCTAGTTTCCTCATCTCAAGTGTGATGTCTCCAAGTACAACAAGTCTTGTACCACATGCAATTTTCAAGATAATCAACAAGAAGAAATGTGTGTACACATGTCTATTGGTTCCAATGAGACTATTGGAATACATTTCCATTGAATTTATCGTAAGATACCCTAATTCCTAGCATGGTAATAGGTGTGTTTATTTAGTATTTGATAGAGTTTCAAATAAGACAATTATTATATCTTATAATAACCAATCACAAATCTAGAAATAACTCAATTGAACTTTCAATCTATCTAAATCTACTTAAAAATCCTAGAAACTATCTCGTGGAATAGGGACACAAGATTTTTTATTCATTTATAAAGAGCACTTCAGTCTATGATAAATACAAAGCTTGACAAGTCCACCAAACTTCATCCTTAGCTTGGTGGATAGATAAAAGTGGTAAATAGGATAATAGTGGATCTTCTAAGTGTGTATAACTATACTAAGAAACACATTTGGGATGAAAGCATTCCTTTAATTTAGCACAATTACAAAATAGTTATGTGCAACTTGACTACACACATCCCTTTTAAGGTTTATTTGGGTTTCTAAACTTTGGCACCCATCAACATATCTTATCCTATTCCATGATAAATAGTAGAAATTCCATCATCTTAAAAAGAGGTTGAAATTTTTTTTCAATTCATTTAGCATATTCATCATCTTTAGCAATAGGTGAAAGACCATTTTTTAGTAGGCAAATGTGAATTATAATAGCTACCATGACAAACATTATACATTGCATACCTTCCACCCTAGTGATCGATTATGGGTGCACCCAAAAAAGTAGTGAATGATATGACCTTACCTCAAGCTTCCTCCACTTTAGTATGGGCCTTACACCATCACCAAGCAAATAATAGATAATGCTATTAGGCTAAGCTTTATGAATTATCTTGATTTGTATCCAGTCTTCAATGTAGAGCTCTTGTGTCAATACTTTTCACCCTAATCAGATACTTCAAATACTTTAGAGTTTTTTTATAAGATAGAGGTAAACACATAATGAAACATTATATCATAACTAGATTAGGTCATTTGCATATGGGTCAAATAGACACAATGACAAGAGATCCCCCTCTTCTAAAGCTTCAAAGTTTGTCAATACCCTCATAGGGAAAATGTCTTACAAAAGTGCAGGTTGATAACTTATTTCCACATATTCTTTCATAAGTGAATGCAATAGAGACCCTTTATCTTCAAATAAGAGCCATTAATCTAGGAGGATCTATGTCACTAGATCAAGCTTCACTTTATCATAAATGCACATCAAACTTTGTGTTTACATTAACAGACACCTAAGTAGATTCCTCCCCTAGATCCTATAGTTTTACTATTGTAGCCAACATATTTCTAGTAATGATAGTTAGCGACCTCACCACACTTTTCACTTATGAATCAATTGATATCAACTATTATAGTGGTTCAGTCGATGCTTCATCTTCTCACAATTTATAATAATGTCTATGTTGATTATTTTGTAAAACTAACATTGTATTTATTAAAACCATAGAAGAATACAGTTATAAAGTTATTTGATAGTAGACATTTGATCTTCTAAACTGTACATGACTTATTGTAGTACAACTTTACTATGAAAATTCTATATCAGTTATTATATTGTTATTCCTTCCCTTATTCTTTACCACATTTCTCTTTCATATTATTTATCATCATAAAATCTCTTTTGCATCTAAACTTCTTGAAATGTTTAAGTAAGTTGTTTGTTGGGTCTTGTCTGATACAGAAAAAGTAGGCCAACTTTTTGGAGGCCATAAATTTTGACATGTAATTCCATTTTAGCTCATTCACACTCCAAAATGACCATATCACAAATTTTGAGTCTTCTCTAAGCCTCTCTATCCCCTTAGATTTGATTTAAATATTTTTTGGAGGCCAAACGTGATCATCTGAGGACCTGAAATTAAAGTTTAATGAATTTTTCAAGAATTTCCTATTTTTAGAACTGAATGTCAACTTCAGTTGAATTTCATCCCATAGAATAATATTAATATGTTGTTTTAATATATTTTTACAGCCATGTTCACTTGCATGTAAAACATACAATAAATAGCAGCTGCTAAAAATAGACATATCTTTTTTATATTTTTATGTTTTTCAAAATTTTATATGTCAACTATAAAATTTGAGTTGAGGTTTATCCAAGCATGCTTTGGGTTTATAATTATTTTAGGTTATTTAATATATTAATCAATATAATTTCTTTGTTCATAATCTTGACCTATTTGGTAATTTTATTTGTCTTATTAGTTTTCAGATTCATTATTTGGTATCAGAGCAAGTTTGAATCTTGGAGGAGTAAAGAATGGAAAGAGGATGAGGAAGTGTTGCAAAAATAAAATAGACTATACAATAGTTGTGTAAGTAAATTAAACTATTAACAAATGTTATCACCAATCAAAAGAAAATACAAGGTGATGAAGAGGAAGACATAGATCGTGATGAGGAAGTTCAGCAAGAAGAATAATAACAAGAGTGACCACCATTGATGGAAGAGAGGATGGTTTAGGGTTTAAAAGGAAGAAATGAAGGATTCAAGGTTAATTTTTTAAATTATGGAGACATTTTAAAACTATAGGAGTTGATAGATTGGATGAATAGCATGGAGAAGTTCTTCGAGTTGAAGACTGTGATGAAGACAAGATGGTAAAGTTTACATGCATGAAATTGAAAGGTCATGCAATGATTTGGTGGGATCACATGTAGAAAGAGAGCTAAATAAAAGGTAAAGAAAAGATTAATTCATAGAAAAAGATGAAGAATAAGTTGAGGAATAAATTTATTCTTGTGGATTATGCACAAACCCTATACAAAAGATTTAGAATTTGAGGTAAAAAGATCACAATATACAAGAGAATACAGATGAATTTTATAATCTTTCCATACAAGTGGATCATGATGAAACAAAAGAGAAGATAACTGCAAGGTATGTAAATGGCATGAAAATTTTGATTCAAGATGATTTAAACATGCATATAATACTTAACATGGAATAGGCTTATAAATTAGCTTTGAAGGTAGAAGAAACATAAAATAGATAGAATTTGAAACGGACATCTACTGGTCTAAAAAGATGTAGATCTCCTCCAACAAGGGGATGAAGTGGATTTAATATCACCAGAGGTGGATTTAATGCCAATAAAGGTGAATCATCATGTTGTACAGAAAGATAAGATGATAATAGACAAGTGTTTCAATACTAACAAAGAGAAAGAGGATTTTAGAGAGGATGAGGTTACGATGGTGCTATAAGATGGTTTTAAAATCAGCATAGATATTACGTCTATTATATATGTGGAGAAGAAAGGCAAAAAGCATTTGAGTGTGAAAACTATCAAGATCAAGAAAGGAGGAAAGAAGATCGCCTAAGAGTAAATCTAGTTAAGGCTGAAATATAAGAGAAAAATACTGAAGTTGTACCAATAGATGTTGGAAAGAGTCTCATGATGAGAAGAACCATGATCTCTCTAAGGAAAAAACAAGTGCATAATAAATAATTTGGTGATGCATGGCTATGATAAATTTTTTTTTGAACAATATGTATTTTGGGTGGAAAGGTATGTAATGTAATTATAGATGGTGGTAGTGAAAATATGGTTTCTAAAGAAATGATTTAGAAACTAAATATACAATGTGAAAAACATCCTAATCCTTACCATATTTCATGGTTTAAGAAAGAGAATGAATTTATGGTAGATAAAAGATGATTAATGAAGTTTTCTATAGGAAAAACTTATAATGATGAAATATGGTGTGATATTCTTCCAATGGATGCATGTAATTTGTTATTGGGAAGACCATGGCTATTTGACAGGAAATTAATTCATGATAAATTAAAGAACACATAATTTTTTTGGAAAAGTGGTACAAAGGTATTTTTATTACCTCTTAAAGAGGAATAGAATATAGAAAGCACGTTCTCTACTAAATAATTTATTCAAGATATGAAGTTAGTAGGTTGTTGTTAAGCATTAGTAGCAAATAATAAAAAAATAGAAATGGTTCCAATACGAATAGAAGTAACAAGGGTGTTCAAATAATATGTAGATGTTATGCCTGATAAGTTACCAGATGGTTTATTATTGAAGAGAGATATTTAGTATCACATTGATTTGATTTTAAGATCAGCTCTACCCAATCAAGTAGCTTACAGGATGATCCCAATAGAACATGCTAAATTAAATAAATAGGTTACCAAATTGCTAAAGGATAAGGTGATAAGGGAGAGTATGAGTCCATGTGCAACAAAAAATTTGATAAATCCAAAGAAAGAGGGATGATGGAGAATGTGTGTGGATAGTAGAGCAATTAATAAAATCATAATAAATTATAGGTCTCCTATACCTCGTTTAGATGATAAGATAGATGTGCTTGTAGGAGCAAAATATGTTACCAAGATTGATCTAATGAGTGGTATTTATTAAGTTTGAATTCATGAAGGAGATGAGTGGAAAAGTAAATTAAACACTAGGGATGGCTTATATGAGTGGATGGTGATACCATTCAAATTATCTAATACACCTAACACATTTATGAGGGTGATGAAAACAATGCTATGAGAATATACTAGTAGTTCTATGGTTGTTTATTTTGATGATATTTTGATATTCAATAAGACTAAAGAAGAACACTTACAACATTTGAGAATGGTCATGGATTTATTAAGAAAGGAAAAGTTATATGCAAATTTGAAGAAGTACAGGGTTATGTAGAATAGTTTTAAATTTTTAGAATTTATAGTTTCAATAGATGGTGTGAAAATGGATAAAGAAAAAATAAAGGAGATTGTTGAGTGGCCTAATCCAAAAAGCATTATAGAGGTAAGAAACTTCCATGGTTTAGGAATATTTTACAAAAAATTTATTAAACATCATTTCAATTTTTACAAAGAGAGGTAATAATTCAATTTTTATTGTTGTAGATAGGTTTTTTAAAATACTTCATTTCATTACATGTAAGTAAACCAATGCTGCCACTAGGGTTTCAAAATTATTTTTATGGATATTGTGAGATTGCATGGTGTTCCAAAAACTATTACTTCAAATATGAACACAAAATTTCTTATTCTTTTTTGGAGGACATTATGGAAGAATATGGGTATGAAGCTACAATTCAGTAGTGGATATCACCCACAAACAGATGGATAGACAGAAGTTATGAATAGCAGCTTGGAAAATTTATTGAGAAGCATAGTGAGAAAGAAGATAAAGCAATGGGACTTGGATTTACAACAAATTGAGTTTGCATATAATAATTCAGTGAATAGATCGATAGAAAAATCACTATTTCAAATTGTTTATGGGAAAAATATTATGGGTATTTTAGATTTGGTATAATTGTCAATTGTAGATCAAATTACTGATGATATAGAAGTATTTGTAAAGTATATGTAGCAGTTACAAGGAGTAATTAAAAAGTTGGAAAAAAATAATGAGAAATATAAAGTAGTAGCAGATGTTAGAAGAAGATCTAAGGTATTTGAATAATGAGAGTTTTGAATGGTTTATTTTCAGAAAGAGTGATTTCTAAAATGTGCATACAATAAGTTTAAGTACAAGAAAGTTGGGCCATGCATAATTGTGAAGAAAATCAATCATAATGCATATGAGGTGAGTTTACTATAGAATTTTGATATATCTCTAGTATTTAATGTTTTAGAATTATATGAATTCCATGTAGAAGATGGTGAACATGATGAAAATGAAGAAGTATATTGGGAGAAGCGGGTTCCAATAA
>JARHVA010002775.1:310000-517500 GCA_037957365.1 Torreya grandis | reverse complement strand
TAACAAATTTTGATTAATCTACTCACTATACCTACCACATATTAAAATAGGTCTTAATCCCAAAAAAACCACATATAACATTCAATGATAAGCACACCCACAAAGAATGAATTCCCTAGAAGAGACACAATGGAATAACTACGACCATTTCCATAATGATGATGACAAACCTTAAGAATGACATAAACCATAAGTATCTTGGTTATATGACATTGAATACCTACAAGATTCAATCTATCTAGTTAAATAATCATGGCATTACATATTTATGAGCATTACATTCAAAATTTCAAGGAAACATGTCAATGGTCTTTAGCCTTTCCACATTATTGAAAATTATGAGATAACATTTATGCCATAAAAAATACCCTTTGGTTTACCATTTAACTTTTATTTTATGAAAATCAATCTAGATAGGAAATTCTAAAACTAAGGATACACATATAATACTACAACTGTGCAAATCTACCAAATGTAATGAGACTTATTTTAGAAAATAATAGAATTACGTGTGTTTAATTTATAGGCTCTAGGATATATGAATCCATAGCCATATATAGTGAACAAACCCAATGGGCACTTACTAAGGAGGTTTCAACTATCCCACATCTACACCATTCTACCTCTAAGGTATGTAAAGAGTAACTTCACATGCCTAACAACTTACTAGTACACCACATAATCAAATGGATGAAAGGCTTGTTATTTGAGCTTCTTTGCATAATGAGGTGAAGGTTTTACAAATATAATACAATATTAAATTCTTGGACAAGCTGAAAAATCATGTTAAATACCATAATATGAACACCCACAATACTTGCACAAAAAATCTGTGAGTGTTTGAAAGTAAAATTACATAGAATCATCTAATTAATACAACTACATATTTTGATTAAGAGCACTAGTGTAATTTACCAATGTAAAATTAACTCTAATTCAAAATAAGCATATCCCATTATCTCTCTTTATTCTTATATATATTGGAGAGTTGTCAGTGATGTCATGGATGTGTCATGGTAAGTTGATGAAGTGCTTTGATAGGCTAAGTGTGCAATGTGTCTGTCTTAGTATGCTTGATGTTGGCTTAGTTGATCTTCAGTTTTGACATAGCTAAAGATGTTCATGAATGAATATGGTGATTTTTAGTTGTGTAAGGGATCATATAAGATGTTTTATATACTTTTAGTGATTTTCTATATAAGTGGATTTCATCTAGTTGATTATTGTTTTCATCTAGACATTTTGGGTCTAGTGGCATAAAATATAAGTAGACAGTTTGTTGATGTCACCATTACTACATTTAGATGAGTTAGGGGGAGTTGGTCATATGGTATTGATCACATTAGTACCTTTTTATTATGCACTAAATCTCTGATCATATGCCTACGTGCAATCAAGGATATATGGGTACAAAGTTGGGCTCCCAAGCATTTTGATAGTGTTTTCCCATACTTAGCCAAATTTGTAATGTGGTAATAAGATCCAAGTAAGATTTTTGATGATGACATATTTCACATGTGTGGACATTTTATAACAAGATGATCATATGCGTTTACTTAGTTTTGTGCTTGGTTGATTTACACCAACTTTCAGGTCAAGCACCAAAGCAAAAAAAAAGATATGCATGTTCAAAGTTGGCCTACCAAATAAGTTTTTGACATAGTTGGCTCTATGGTAGAAAAATTTAAGTGAGCATTTTAATGTTATTATATCTCATACATGTGAGGGTTCCATGATAAATTTGTCATATGGTTGGATTCTCCTATTTGAAGATATCATATGGTCCAAATTTAAGAACATATGAGTGAGTGTAGTAAAATGTATGACTATGCAAAGTTAGCTTTTCAAGTAGATAAGAAAGGTACCCATACAGAGTGATTTTTTCATAATTTAAATTTCAAGCAACATCGATGATGCACATTGCTCCAAGAACTCAGGAAGCAACAATATGGTGCCAAAGTGTTTAGTTTTTAACATTAAGCAGAGATAAAGATTGAGCTTCTTATAAGGATCAATAGTGATCAGGTGATCACATAAATAGGGATTAATGATCCATATCAAAGTCAAGAGGTTAAAGCGATAGCTATTTATCATTGTTAAAGACTAAGCTTCATACTGGAGATCAACAAAGCATGTTGAGTCAAAGTTTCCATAATGCATGAGATGAGATCAAATATAAGTTATTTAACATTTTGGCATTACTAGACTATGCATTGAAGATAAAATAAGATCAATGGTTCATGTTTAATCTAAGTAGTGAGGACATGATATGTGAGCATGGTGTTCAAGGTTTAATTGTGATTGTTTGTATTTGAATATTTGAATTTGGAAAAAAAAAATATAGTGCTCTTTAAAGGTGAAGAGTGATAATCAAAGGTCCATCATTAGGTTTTGAAGATATCATTTATATGGTGGAAGTGTTCAAAAGAGGGTTTGAAGGACTTGTTCTTCCTTAGGGGCAGTTGCTCCTTGTGAAGCAATTGTTTCACTAAATACCTTTCATCTAGAGTATATAATCAAGGTTTGATTGTCTAAAGGAGTTCATCATTCTATTGTTTGTAATTTATTATAGGACATCTAGTCCAAATGTTTGTAATATTGAGAGTTGGTTTTATTCCCCAAGAGGTTTTGTCATGTAGATAATGTGTTGTATGCTCTTGTCCATGCCTTGGATAAATATAATTTAATATGTATTTTTCTAAGACCATGTTGATGTATGATGAATGTATATTGTTTTATACTAATTCACCCCCTGCTCCCCTTAGTACCTACTTTCAATAATTGGTAGCAGAGTAAGTCTTTTAGAAGTAGGTTAACAGTTTGAAGGACATCCTAAGTAGCACAAGATGGTTAAGAAGTTGAAGAAAGAAAATATTGAATTGAGATCAATGATAAAAAGTTATTGAATAAAAAATAAGTTATATAAAAGAAAAAGCATGTAGAATGAAAAATAACTTGGTTAGAGAAGTTAAGAGGGATAAGGAGACTATCCAAGTGCTCAAAATTTAGTTAGAGGCGACATGTTCAAGCACGAGAGCTAAAGGAGATGAATATATTCGAATGAATATTGATCTAGTTTCCCTAAAAGATGAGTATGAAAAGGTCATAATAAAGAAAGGAAAGCCTAAAAAAGAATAAATAGAAAAAAAATAGGTGAAGGAGAATGAAAACAACATCAGTATTCTTGAGGATCAATTTAGGACTGCAAATAGAAATCTAAAAGCAAAAGAAGATGAGTACACTTAGATAAAGATTGAAATGGGGTCCTTGAAGAGTGAGCATAAGCTACTCATAAACAAGTTACACAATTTTGAAAGGAAGCATGACAAACCTGAAAAAGTAAAGGAGAATAAAATCTTAAAGAGCAATGTTAGAAGGCCAATTAGACAACATAATGCAATAAGGTATGAAAGTTATTTTCAAAGTCTTTGTTATACATGTAATAAATATAGTCATAAAGCTAAGTACCATAGAAGGAATTCAATCAAGTATGGATATTCATCAAGCTATGATAGAATGAGTATTTCACCAAAGATTGATCATAGTTCAAATCTGTCAAAAGGTATGAAATATATTACTTATTTTAGTTATCATAAGGTTTGACACTTTGATAAATTTTATCCAAGTATAGATAATAGGTCCTCAAGGTATCTTGAATGGCATGAAGCATCCATTATGCATATGAAAGGTCATTCTTGGCTATAGAGATAAAAGCTTATCGATGCTAATCACACTAATCCAAAGGTTAATAAGAAAGCTTATTTAGAATAATGTGTTGCAGATCAGTCTAAATTTAAAGGTCAAGTTGGTAAGTTAGCTACATAAGAACAAAATATTCAAACTATGGTATGGAGACTTGAGGCAATAAAGACAAAGGAGACTAATCCTATTATGTCTACGAGTATTAATGCATTGGTTGTCAATGTTGTAGAAGGATTAGAAGTGAAGGAATTTTAAGATTTTTTATTGTTAGCATTTGTTGACAAGTTTGAAGCAGAGAGTATGTCAACTATCCAAATAAAAAAAAGAAAATTAGAATTCAGTTCAAGTCAAGCTCAAATAAAAAGACAAGGTGTTGATTAAGGCTATTTCTAATCCTAAGAAGAAGAATCAAAACTATCAATATTAGATGACCAAGAAAGAAAATAAATGTGAGGAGTTGAGGGAAACTCTTGGTTTCACATTGTCCTAGGATATAGTGGGTCAAGGTGTCTTTATCTAAGATTTAAGGAGACACTTGTAAATTAAAAGGAAGATTGCTGGCTGTTAGATATTATTTTGATGTGAATATATGAAAATAAGGTATGTTAGTGAATCCATATTTTGGAGAAAGTAAGGTTGTGAAGAATATTAGTGGTATTATCTTGAGAAGGAGTTGGCTTGTTTATCATGGTTTGGATGTTCCATTATAAAGGTGAGTTTTAAATATTTATCTACATATCAGTCCGTGGTAGATGTTAGGTGAGATTATAAGTTATAGGCCTCTCTTCTAGGCCTAGTCCTAGATCTTCCTAAGCTTGTTAAGGATTTTTGAGTAGTTGTGTATACCATAGAAATTCAATGGCTTGAATACATCCATTATATGAGGGGAGCATACATGATGTGTCTCTATTTATGCTTCTTAAGAAAATCCTTTTAGTGGAGAAGCAAGTGTTGTTGTGCTATTCTTTTGAACATCTTAGAAGGCTAGAGATGATT
Organism: Torreya grandis; assembly: GCA_037957365.1. Classification (NCBI taxonomy): domain Eukaryota; kingdom Viridiplantae; phylum Streptophyta; class Pinopsida; order Cupressales; family Taxaceae; genus Torreya; species Torreya grandis. Next base: position 512,802 of record JARHVA010002775.1, on the reverse strand, counting down.
ATTTCTAGTTGGATCAGGCATGTCTAGGTGGAATATATGCCATGGTGATGTCAAAATGATGTCATGATGTTGATAGTTGTATATGGTTAGCCTATAGGGTCAGATTGAAGGTTTACAGGAGGGAAAAGAGGATTTGTGTTTTGTCAAGATAAGATTTTTTCATAGAAAGGTCTATTGACCTTATTCTATCATGATCCAAGTTGTTTTGTGGTCTAAATATATGTTAGAGTTAAATTAGACAATTTTAAGTTATCTCAAGTTTTTAATTTAATGGCATAAGGGAAAGCAAGCCTAAAATAGATTGAAGGATGTATGGGTTCCCAAAGTTTTGGATGTTCAAAAATTGGTTCTGAAGTATTTAATAGTTGTCTCTTAGTGTAAAATAAGTTTTAGGAGTGTGCATTGACTGTAAGGTGTTCTGTTGACCTCATTTGTTTTGAGATTCTAAGGTTTTGGGCTCTGATAGAAAAGTGGTCTACCTTATGAATTAAGGTATAAATATTATTAATATGTTGAATGGTACAAATGGGTTTTCAAATCAATATTCATATATATTTTAAGGTTTGTGGTTCTCAACTCATTAATGTTTTTGTCAAATTAGAGGCCTAATTGGGTAGTAGGTTTGGGAAGGAAGTATGTTTCAAAAAATGAGATAGATCCTCAAAAATTTTATATCTAAGGGGCCATATGAGAATGCTCTAGATATGAATTTTTAAGGATTTAAGTTATGTCTATAAAAATTTGTGGGATATGTAAGTTCTAGGTAGGGCTACATGTCTAGTCTTCAAGATGTTTTTTTCTTCAATTTACCCAAAAAGGCAAGGCATAATTTTTTCAAGGTATGTTCTTAGTTTGATTTAGAGAATATTTCATGTAGGGTGTGTGACATGAAGTTATTTTGGTGGTCCTTGATGTGGTTTGACAAAGAAGGCTAGTAAGCATGTATGATGGTTCCTCATGGTGTATAGAGATCTGAAGATACTCAAGTAATGAAATGGATAAAAAATATTAGGGATGGTCCCTATTATATGTTTCTTGTTGAGTTCCATGATATTTTTGTATTTTTATGTGTTCTTTATTCTTTGGTTGTAGTCCTTGGTTGAAGAGAGTGTTGGCATAGAGTAAGAAGAAGTTTGTCGAGGCAAGAAAAGGTAGGCTCAAGGTAAAGGGGAGTTTTTATCATTTACATAATATGGTCCTCTCTTTTTTTTGGTCTTACTTGCTCCTTAAGATCATATTGTACTCACTTTGTCATTGTGTCAAAGGGCGAGAAAAGTTTCTATTCTGAGAGTGCTTGAAGAGAGAGAAAGTGAGATGAATGATGTTTATTGACATTAATAACAAAGGGATAGATTTTTGGAGATTTATCATTTATTACATAGAGTTGTCCTAGTTATTGGATGAAGTGATTTGATAGCCTAAGTGATAATGAAAAAGTTTGAAATGTCTTTGTCCTAGTATTCTTGATGTTGGCTTGGTTGATCTTCAATTTTGACATGGCTAAAGATGTTCAAGAATGAATATGGTGATTTGAGGTTGTGAAAAGGGTTATATAATAGGTTTTATATTTTTTGATTTCTTGTGTTCATAAGTAAATTTCATCTGGTTGACCATTATTTTTATCTAGACATTTTGGGTTTGGTGATAGAAAATTTGAGGAGACAGTTTGCTAACATCACCATTTCCACATGTAGATGAGTCAAGGGGAGTTGGTCATATGGTTTTTATCACATTAATCCCTCATTCTCATGATCTAAATCTCAGGTCATGCACCTAAACATAGTCAAAGATATGTGGGTGGAAAGTTAGGATCCCAAGAATTTTGACAGTGTTTTCCCATGCTTAGCCAAGTTTGCATTGTGGTAAGAAGAGTCGAGTAAGATTTTTTATGATAGAATATATTTCACATATGGGTGTTTCATAATAATATGTTCATAATGGTATTTTTTTTTAAAAAATCTTAGTTGGTTTTCCCTAACTTTGAAGTCAAGCTCTGAAGCGTGGCAAACGATATGCATGTTCAAAGTTGGTCTTCCTAACTAGTTTTTGAAATAGTTGGCTCTACGATAGAAAAATCTAAGTGATAATTTTAATTTTATTATATCTAACATGTGTGAGGGTTCCAATAATAGTTTATCACATGTTTGGATACTATTATGTGACGATATCATGTGGTCTAACATTTAAGAACATGGGAGTGAGTGAGGTACAAGATATGATTGTGCAAAGTTTTCCTTCTTGGTAGATAAACAAGGTTCCCATAATTAGTCTATTTTTTACAAGTTAAAATTTGAGCAACATCGATGGTGTGCATTACTCCTATAAAATAGGAAACAATGAGATGGTGCCAAAGTGTTCAATGTTTAACACTGAGTAGAGATAAAGATTGAGCTTCTTCCAAGGATGAACAATGAGTGGGTGATCATACACATAGAGATCAATGGTAAGTATTAAATTAAACTGGTCAAAGTAATAGATGTTTAACATTGTTAAAGACTGAGCTCAATATAAGATATCAATGAAGCACATTGAGTCAATGTTTTGATATTGGATGACATGAGGTGAGCTGTCAGTTATTTAAAATTTAAGATTTGACAAACTATATGTTAAGGAAAAAATAAGATCAAAGATTCATGTTTAATCAGAGAAATAATCATATGAGATGCAATCATGGTGTTTGAGGTTTAACTATGACCATTTGCACTTGAATATTTGAATTTACTAAGGAAAACCAGTGCTCTATATGTTGGCTATATATTTCGATATATGAAGAATTTACTAATGGTGTAAAAAATGAACTTGTAGAGGACTCCATGATGCATCTATAAATATAGATTTTAAGATTTAAAATGATGTACAACTACAGTTATGATGGTTCAAAGTTGACTATGTGTTCCTGCATGGACTGTAAGTGATCTGAGAAGATTGTTTGAGCCTGTTTTGATCATATTTCAATATATCTTGATGAATTTGATATTAGGTAATTTTTTAGACTCCATGAGGATGATTTATGTGCATTATGAATTTTTGAACAATCACATTAAATATGAACAAAGGCTTAGAAGGTGATTGTGTGTTTGCTCATAATGACCATGTGTACAGAGAGTTGTTCGACTGAATTGTGATTAATCAAGTTGGTAATGTGATGGTTTTTGGTACTCAAATAGGACCTATAGATCATGTTGAATAGGTCCATGCATTTGTAAAGTTTTCTTATTTTTCAGTTTGCTCAGATATGTATCAAAAAGTCAAATGGATCTCAATAGGACATAAAAGTGATTTAGGCCTATTTAAAAATGTATTGTGATCAAGTGTGACCCATGAGAGATGACTTAAGGGTGAAGGCATGTGTTGTGGTGGACATGAAATATTTTGATCTTGTTAATTCATGATATATATATATAGTGAAACCAAATGTGTTGGTTTCTAGACTTGATGATGAGATTCGTAGAGGCTTGAATGACTAAAATATTCATTAAAGTGAAGAAAAGATGAGACTAAGTGTGCCCAATGGTTGGGTTGACGAATAAAGTAGATTGAGGACTATGTGTATGACCTATAGGTTATACACATATTCCTCAATCTACTTTTCTCATCAACCCAACCATTGGGCACACTTAGTCTCCTCTTTTATTCACTTTCATAATTCTAATGGTATATTAGTGCTCTTGTAGGTTGAAGATGGTCAAAGAGGTATGTGCGAGTGGAGTAGATTGAAGAGTTGAGGAGAAAAGAGAGGAATTTTGCCTAATGGATGAGTTGATAAACTGAGTTGGTTCATGATTGTGTGTATGACCTGTAGGTCATATTTTTATGTCATAACAAGTGATCTTGAAGGTTTGATGCTTTGAAGTGTGATCGAATGATAGGTGAGGTTTGTGTGAGCTGAAAGATTGATTTATGAGGCAGATCAGAGTATGGTCTATGTGAATGACTTCATGGTTGTGTGAATGACGTCATGGTCATGTTACTATACTGGGGACAAAGTTGTTGCTAGAGTACTGAAGTAAGTGTGAGTGAAGAGATGGAGAGTCTAGTTTGTTGGGATATGTAATGTGTCCTAATAGGGAGTATTGGGTGAAAGAGTGAAGGTGAAGAATGATAATCAAAGGTCCATAATAAAGTGTTGAAAACATCATTTCTAAGGTGGAGGTGTTCAAGGGAGGGTTTAAAGAACTTGGTCTTCATTAGGGGCAGTTGCTCCTTACGAAACAAGTTTTTCACTAAATTCCCTTGTTCAGGGGAATATGATCAAGGTTTGTTGGTCTAAAGGAGTTGTTCAATCTATTCTTTGTTATTTCTTATAGGACAAGTAGTCCAAGTGTTTGCAAGCTTAAGAGTGAGTTTTATTCCCCCAAGACGGTTTCCCACATAGATTATGTGTTGATGTGTTTTATGCTCTTGTTCATGCTTTGGATAAATGTACTTTCATGTTTATGTTGCTAAGATCAAGTTGATTTATGATAGAATATTTTTGGAATTGATTGTGCATTGTTGTATACTAATTCACCCCACCTCTCAGTAGCTACTTCCAACAATATATAGATAAGAGATGAGGATAGATTTAAGATTCTAATTTTAGAGAGTAGAACTAATAAATATATAATATAAAACTATTTTTAGTATAAGTCAATTTACTATTTATTTAATCTCGTCTAATAATAAATTGTGTGTCTATATGCACCAATTAGTACCTACCTATAAATTACAAATAATACAAGTGCATCTTAAAACTATATAATAGTGCATGAATAATTAAACACAATAACATTTCTTTCAATAATTCTTATTTATATCTAACCATGACTTCCCATAGGATGGGCATATATGCCAATTGAGTTTTGTAGAACCTAAAAGGCAATATAATTTGTTATCCAAGTACCCTATCTACTATGAGATTTGTGGAAAATATCAATATATTTTTAAATATTTGCATCGATACTGAGGATCTTCACTCAATATAAGAACCAAAGATATTTAAATTTATTTAATCAAAAAATATTTGAAATTTGACATAAAACACTTAAATTGAAAACATCACAAACAAATAATTACATAAATATATGTTCTTACTTTCAAATAACATGATTCATAAACCAAAAGAAACCTTATACCCAAACAACATGATCCACATCTAGAAAATAATATAAATTTTAAGAGTTTTAAAATCTATTATCTTTCAAATATTAAAATAAATATTTCTTATTGAAATTTTCTCAAAAAAAATATTTTATTTCTCTCCCTACAACTTTTCAAGATGCATTTAGCACTCCCTTTCAATCTTAAACCCATAGAATATTTTTTTCAATCATATAACCCATTTCCAACCTTGAATGGACATTAATATATTAATTATATTAAATTAAATTGTGGGTTCCAAACCTCGAATCCATACAGATCTATGGAAATAATTAAAAAATGAAAAATACAATTCCAGATGTGCAAGACTTTGATTTGATTTGCAAAACATGTCCCAGTGTTCACCGAGTGTTGGAAGTGATCCAACCAATAATAGGTTTCACATGGATCCTTCGAAGAAAAAGAGACACGAGATGAAGAGAAGTTGTAAAAAATTGGATTTCCCGCAAGTCCTTCCAAGAAAAATGTGCAAATAACTCCTCTTGAAATTCTTCCAACTTTATATCTTAATAAAAATAAGTTTGGAAGTTAACAATTAAAATTTTATGAGAAAGAGGGAGACTTTCACTTACCTTTCTCTTTCATGCCTTCTTTTCTTTGTTTGGTCTGAACTTGTTCCTTTTTTCTATCAACATCCATTTATATTTTTACCTTTGTATATTAATACGGCAGACTGCGATTACTGGCCCCGCCCATACTTCAGTTGGCAGCGTTTACACACATACTGGTTCAGATCTATGTTGTGTCATCATCTTGTAATTATTAACATCTTTTACACCCCCAAAATATTGTAAAATGTGACATGATTAAAATTTTGTTGGCCTCGCCCAGCAAACGCTATCCTTTTCAATGACTTCAGCTGGCAGCGTTTACACACATACTGGTTCAGATCTATGCTGTGTCACCATCCACACCTGACATAGGCTCTCGTCAGCGTTTACAATGGCCTGCCAACATGACGTCGCACAATTACTTTTCCGTGTTTATGAATGTCATGTAGTGTTTTCGCAGACGGTTATTTATTTAACGCTATTTTTAAAATTTCATTATAATTCATAATAAATTAAATAAACATTAAAAATAATCTATATATTTATAATTCTTTAAAATTATTTATTATAATATTTTTACTTTTGTATTTTAATACGGCAGACTGCGATTACTGGCCCCTCCCAACCAACACACATACTCGTCAGCGTTTACAATAGCCTGGCAACATGACGTCACACAATTACTTTTTCGTTTTTATGTATCTGGGGTCGCGGATTCAATTTGACGTTCGACTTTGCATGTCATATAATATTTTCGCTGACGGTTATTTATTTAAGGCTGCTTCTAAAATTTTACCATAATTCATTATAAATTAAATAAACATTAAAAATAATTTATATATTTATATTTCTTTAAAATTATTTATTATAATATTTTAAAAATTATCTATCATCTATTCAAAATTTCACATTCCATGTATTATATCTAGTAAATAAATTGATTGCATTTTATTGTTAAAAAATATAAATACAGAATTATCACAAATTAAATTTGATTTTAAATTTAAATTGTCATGATTTTTTTAAATATTAATACAATATATAATAAATAAAATTAACATTAAAAATAATTTATATATTTATTATAATTTTATAAAATTATTTAAAATGTATTTAAAAATTCATTTTGTATATATTATGATTTATCAAATAAATTGATATTATTTTTCAGATAATAAATACAAATATTGTGTAATCAAATTTAATTCTTGTGATAGTAAATATTCAAAACCTTATTTTCTAGATACAAAAAGGTTGTAAAATTTACTTTTATGTTTAATATATTATATTTTAATTTTTTTTAATATAACAATTTAATGTATATCAAATATAAATTATTTTATAGTAATTAAATGGATATTTAATTTAAAATTAGTTATTAATTAAAAGGTTATACTTTAATTGTTGAGGATTATGGTTGTTTGTATCCATCTATTAAGGTATAAATATTTGTGGATCCCTGATACATAGAGTCAAGTGGTTAAGGTTAGGATGGTGCTCTAGGTGATATTGACAATGTGAATGTTGTTTAATTGTAGTTGCTTAGTCAAAGAGCTCACTGATTTAGATGTATGTTTACTCAATATTGTAATCTACTTTTACTTCTTAAATATGAATGCGAACATTCTATATAATTGAATGACTTCTTATAATACTTAAATATTCAATCAAATAAAAATAATTATTAATTATTAACATCTTTTACACCCAAAAATATTGTAAAATATGACATAGTTATATAAAAATTTGTAAAATAACAAATAATAAAGAAAATTTTAGAGAATAATAAATATTTAAATAATATTTTACAATGCATTGAAACAAATTATATATTGAATCATTTTATCGGTATTGAATGTTGTTGTATTGTCTCTCTTTCTTAATATCTTCCGAGTTTAAAACATCGGATATTTGGAGGTTCTCCTTCATGACACTAAAGTGCAAGCATGTCGGGGCTTGAAAATGATTTTGTTTGTGTCTGATAAAATTATCTCAAAAATGGTTTGGTTGTGCTTAATAATTTTACTTTATTTTTATTTTTTATTTTTTAAATTGAATTATAAATTCTAAATCTTTAATTTTTTTTAATTTTTAATATTATTTATTTTTCACTGAATTAGAAATTTAGAATCATTTATGATCTTGTATATAATTAGGTTTTTAGGTTTAGTAGTGATATAGGAGGATTTTGGCTACTAGCTCAAGTTGTATTTTATTGTATTTATGCATCCAGCCTTGTTTTTATGCCAATAGTTATATAAGTAGGTTCCTCATTTACATGTCAATTTTTTACTTACATTTCCACTCTTGTAGTACCACTTCTACAATGTCAATATTGTAGTTAATATCTCATCAATGATGGTAATCAATAACATACTCACACTTCTCAATGATGAATTCGATGATACCAACTGTTATAATGGTTCAACCAACACTTCATCTTATTACATTATCTAATAATGCATACTTCCAATCTTTTATCAAGTTAATATCCTACTTAGTAGAACCATATAAGAATAGACTTAGGAATCTCTTTGAAAATAAATATCTGATCTCTCAAATTGTACAAAATTATCATAAAACAACTTAACTATTACAATTCTATATCAATTTTCATATTATTCATACTTTCCTTGTTTTTATCACATTGTACATTTGTGTTCTCTATCATTAATAGGAAATTACTTCCACATTTAAACCTCTTAACCATTTTATGAATGTTTTCCACTAAGGCTCCTCCTAAAACCCAGATCTGTGGTGTCAGAGCATTCACACTTCATATCATTTTCAAAGAGTATTGTGGTGTTTGTGAGTTTCAACATAATTTTTACACCCACTCATTTATGTTTTATTTTAGGAACTTAGGGCTCAAGAGTCTTGACCCTTCATCATACCTTTCTTCACATCTTCAAAAGGTAGGTAAATCTTCCACAATGACAACTATAGAGATGTTATAAAAAATGATAAAGTAAGTATTATAGAGATAAAATAAACTCTTTGAACAACCTCTCATTATCATTAGCCTTTTAGACAAACACTATATAAGGTACAAGTCAATTTATAAATCCCTATATTTGAAATAAAATATATATGGATGCACTAGATAACTAGCTTAGCCTCATCTATTCATACTATGTGGTTAAATTATTCTCCAACAAACAAAATATCATATTTTTTCTTAAGAAATTTTCTTTTTATGTTAAGAAATGGTGAGAAAATTATTTCACTTCACATGAAGAAGATGTCATTCTAGGAACATATGGAATGCTTTTGTAGAATCATTCAATGTAACCTATTATCTAATTCAAAATTATGAGGACCATTACATCAAGTTCTCTTAGTTTTGCCAAGGTAAAGATTAATCCGTGTAACAAGACATAGATAATTTTTATACTTTGGTGTCTATACTTGTCATTTTGGATTCAAATAAAAATAATTTGTTGATGTATAAGAAAGGCTTGAGACATCATATCAGGACAAAATTGGGCTTCCTAACTATCTCTTCTATGAGGGAAGCCTATAAATATTATTTCAAGATTGAATCAAAGGTGAAGGTCAAGATTACGATAGAAGATTCAAAGACTCAGACTAAGAAAAAATACAAATATTGTAAATGAATTTACAAATAAAATAATAACCCTAAACACAGTCAATATAAGAAGAAACAACCATCAAATGACTAGACTAAATAGTTCAAGACTAGAAAATGGTGTTCAATTCACAACTCCAATGGTCATTCAAACAAGAAATCTATGTTGGGAAGAATTTAAATGCATAACATGAGGCAATAGGTTTCATCACCACAACATCAAACAAAGGTAATCATATCATGGATTCCGAGTCTAATGCCATGGTGGGTATCAAAAACATCTCTGCTACCCCTATGGAAAGAGAGGAATTAGAAAGATTGTTTAATTTTCATATATGGATAAATATCAAACCAATACATTTCACTATTGACGATAGAAGTCAACATAACCTGATTAATTTTAAGGTAGTTTAAAGATTTATCTTTCAATTGATGCCTCACCCATAACCATAATCCATTGGATGGTTTAGTGTGGGATACAATAAATGATTCACTTAGTAATGTCAAGTGGTGTACAACATCAAACCCTTTCAAGATATAGTTCTTTATGGAATCACTCTTTTAGAGGTATGTGATTTTCTACTAGGTCAACCATATTTTTATCATCAACATGTATTTTATGAAGTAAATACTATAAATTTTCTCATAAATGCAGGTGACATGAGATACTCCATATCATAATTAGATTAAAATTTATCACTCATTATCGCCAAGGAGTGTAAGAAGCTAGTCAAACTAGTAAACATTTTATGCTTTTAATGGTATTATTTCAACACAAGTACTTATAACACCAACTTCTACAATATTTTCTCCAAAATCAATGCCAAAATCAACTAAGTTGTAGCTAAAGTTGTAATAGTACAAAGACCTATTTTAGATACCAATTTAACTGCTTACATACTATGTGATGAATCATACTATTCATCTAATAGCTTTATTACCTTTTTTTAATGCCTCCTTATATTATACATCCTTTTTATAGAATGAAGAAATCAAGAATTAGATCTATGAAATAGTGAAAAAGAAGATAACAGGCCCAACACATCACCTTGTGAGACCACACATAAGCTAGAAATATGGTAGATGGAGGTTGTACATCAATTACTAAGCACTCAAAAAAATCACATTAAGAAACTGCTATCGTGTTCAAAGTATTGGGGATCTTCTAAACTAGTTCTATAGTGCAAAATACGTCACTAAAATCAATCTTAAGTTTTGATATCATTAGTTTCATGTTAATCATATGGACATATGGAAGAAAACCATCAAGGCTAAATAAAGTTGGTATGAATGGTTAGTTATGTTTTTAAGTAATTCATATGCATGATGAATGATACTATGAGGCCATTAAATATTTAATTTATTATATTCTACCTTGATGCCATCCTTATCTTCAACAAAATAATGGATGAACATTTAGACCATGTAGAAAATTGTTGAAATCTCTCTAGAAATACAAGATATATGCAATCATGGAAAATGTTTATTTGCCATGCCATAGATTTAATATCTTGGATATGTTTAAGACACGCAATGATTGTATGTGCACCCAACTAAGATTTAAGTTATCCAAGAATGACCATAACCAAATAATCTCATGGAACTTCCTAACATTATGTGATTAGTAAATTTTTACAAAGGATTTGTAATTGGTTTCTCTCTTGTGATTTGGCCTCTAAACCAAGTTACCCAAGGTGGTGTTAAATCAATGTTCAACTATAATTTCACACAATAAAAATAATTAGTGGAATTGAGACATAGACTCTGGTTATCATTCAACATGGTCACTTGACTGCTTACAAAAATGAAGCATTCACCACACTATTAAGGAACTACCTAACGTATGATCACGAGCATTATGTTATGGTTCAGTAATGTAAGCATTGGAAGTATTAAATATTTTAAAAAGAGATTGTGATCCACATGGATCACAAGTCACTTCACTTGTTGTAGACTCATAACAATTCATAGTAATAGTTCTAATATATATGTCCTCTTATTTTCACCAGTTCCATCTATGAACATAAATCATAAGAAGGTAAGTTCCAATCTACTTGTAGATTACTTGAGCGAACTATGAGTTTAAACTCTACCTTTTGTACATGATACATGTGTACACATGAAGTCAACACATGGTTGAAAATCTATCCATATGACATGAAATTTTTAGAAATATATATGGATTTGCTCTATGGTAATTTAGTCCCAGATTCCTCCATGCAAGATGAACTTATATATCATCTTGGGTACTTATGCATTCTGCACGAGGCAAAATGATAGAAATTAAAATGGGAGGTTCATTTTAGCAAGGTTACAAGATATTTTGAAATTGAAAAGACTCTTACAATGTTAAAAAGTTATTTCTACTTGGCACATCTCAACTATGATGACACCAAGTACAACAAGTCCTGTACCATGTGTAATTGTGAGGATGGTCAACAAGAAGAAAGGTGTGTACATACCTCTACTATTTCTAATGAGACTATGATAATATGTTTCCATAGACTTTCTCTCAAGATATCCTACTATCAAGCATGGTAATGACTATGTTTATGTAGTAGTTGATATATTATCAAAGGTGACAATTATTGTACATTATAATAACCAATACAAATTCTAAAACTAAGTCAATTATACTTTCAATATGTCTAAATCTACTTCACAATCCTATAAACTATCATGTCCGATAGGGACACAAGGTTTTTGAGTCATTTATGGAAAGCACTTTGGTTTATGTTAAATGCAAAGTTGAGCAAGTAAACTAATTTTTATCGTCAAATTGGTGGATAAATAGAAGTGGTAAAAAGTATGATAATACATATTCATAGAGTGAATAATTATAATAATAAACACATTTGGAATGAAAGCCTTCCTTTCATTTAGCACACTTATAAAATATTTATGCACAACTGAACCACACACATCACTTTTGAGTCTTATTTTGGTTTCCAACCTTTATCACTCATCAACATATCTTATCCTATTTCTCAATCAACAATAGTAACTCCCTCAACTCAAAAAGAAGTTGACAAATATTTTTAATTCATTGAGCATATTCATCATTTTTAAAAGTAGGTGCAAACCATTTTTCAATAAGAAAATATGAAGTATAAGAAGCACTATGATAAACATCATACATTGCACACCTTCCATCCTGGTGATTGATTCAAGGTACACCTGTGAACCTTACTACAATCTTTGTCCACTTCAGTATAGGCCTTACACCATCACCAAGCAACTAACAAATAATGCTTTTTGGCTTAACCTTTTGAATTATCTTGAGTTACACATAGACTTCAATACAATGATCTTGTGTCATTACTTTCCACCCATGTTAGATATTTCATATACTGTAGGGATTGTTTAGAAGATAGAAATAAACCCAGATTTCAACATTCTAGCATAATCAGATCAATTCATGGGCACATCTCTAAAAATATACATCGACAAGAGATTGTTCTCTTCTAAATCTTCAAAGTAGGTCATGTGCCTTCCTAGAAAAAAATGGCTTACAGAAGGGCAAATTACTAACTTTTTTCCACATATTCTTCTAAAAGTGAATGCAATAGATACCATTTCTCTTCATAGAGGGGTGAATGATCCAAGAAGATTTGTGTCACTAGATCAAACTTCACATTACCATATTTGCATGTCCAACCTTGTGTTAACATTAGTAGATCCATCAGTAGATTGCCTTCCTTCATGCCAATTTATTCACTACAATTTTTTTCCTTTGTTACCATATAGATCCTATAGTGTCACTACTGTATCCAGCATATCATCAATACTAACATTTAGTAACCTAACCACAGTTTTCAATTATGAAGTAGTTGATACCAACTATTGTAACGGTTAGAAGAATAGAGTTAGAAAGTTATTTTATAGTAAACATCTAATCTCTTAGATTGTGTAAGGTTTATCATAGTACAACTTTTTTATCACAATTCTATATCAGTTGTCATATCATTCTTCTTTGTCTTGTTCTTTATCACATTGTACTTTCATATTCTTTATCATCAATAAATCTCTTCTACATATAACCCTCTTGAAACATTTAAGTAAAGCATCTATAAATCTCACCCTAAAACCTAAATTAAATGATAAAAATTGAAAAATAACCATTTCACTAAATTTGCTTGGGCTCAAACCTAACCTCTCATTTCAATATATCGTAACATTTATAACTTAATAAGTACGGTAACTCCAAGACATTGCACATACAAATCTATGGACAAGCACAAATCGTAGGTGAAGTGGTTGTTGAGGAAACTTGTTTAGGAGGGTTACAAGCACAATTTTACCCTCCATGTGTCCACTTAAAAAGATGCTTTTATTAAATTGAATTGATTCCGTCAAATATTCAACTTTGCACATACAATAATGTCTATCACAATTTTTTAGATTTGATTGAAAAGTACATATAACTTTTACTATACGGTGCGGTAGAAGATCTTGTACACTTTAATTAGCTTAATGATTAGGAATTTGTAACTTTGAAAAGAAAATCACAAATTCGAATCCGACGTAAGGAATCCTACGTAAGGTAATAAGGTACGGAAACCTGTCTATTCGATGAGCCCTTTAGTCGTATTTCTCCGTCTATATAATCAACCAACAACGGGAAAGAGCTTGAAAGTTTGCTGTTTGCATTGAAAGTCATATTAAAAAGCCTCCCCTGTTATCTCTAGGGCCTTCACTGCTGTATTTCTGTTAATGTTCATAGCACAATATTTATTTGATGGAAACTGGAAAGGTGAACTGCTCAAAGGTAAACTATACTCTATTACTGTAAATAATAAATTCCTTCGATAAAAATAGTAGATTTATGCAAGACAATGTGGCCTCTAGAGTGTGCGGTTCATAAAGTTGTATTTATGTTCTTACTCAGTGGAGTAAATTTTTAAGTTTAATTGGTGATATGTATTTCCCTCACCTCTCTTGTTTCAAATATACAGATGAACTGCAATGGAAGTGGTAAGCTGGGGGCAACTCCATGCGCCGCTTGTAAATTCCTTAGGAGGAGGTGTGCAGAGAAGTGCTTTCTTGCTCTCTATTTTCCACCCGACAATGCTCAAAAGTTTGCTGCTGTCCACCGTGTTTTCGGAGCAAGCAACATAGTCAAGATGCTTGAGGTCAGATGAGTTTAGGCCTTGAGGCCTTCCACCAATTTGTCAGAAGTTAGTCACAAAAGCTGACTCCGGCCCTCATAATAGCCTCAAAAATACCATTAAAATATTATTTTAGAGGCTTTTATGAGGGCAGGAATCTCTATATGTATGATATATAAGAAAATACAAAATCTTGTCTGTCTTATCGTCTACGAAATCTAAATTAGACCACTATTTGATCCAACTTTGGAAGATCTTGGTCTTGTAAATAATGAAATTTGCTACAGTTGCACATTGTCATGTTATGAGATGTCTTGAATGTATCAGGATCTTCCAGCAGATCGGAGAGCCGATGCTGTAACTAGTATGGTGTATGAAGCAAATGCGTGGCTGCGGGATCCTGTATATGGATGTGCAGGAATTGTTTATAAATTACAGCACCAAATATTACATCTGCAATCGCAATTGGCAGTGGCACAAGCAGAAATATTCAACCTGCGTTTGCACCAGTCTAATCTTATTCTGTCTTCTCACAAACTGGAATTGATCCCCACAATAATGATATTAATGCAGGGGATATGGAGGAGTTATTCTTACATGATCGGTAAATGGAAGAATTTTTGACCAGACGGTTTCAAATGGGTTTCTTCCTTGTTTCTCTTCACTGGATCTGATTGGGTAACTTTTATAACTTTTTAATTAAAAAATATAATATTATGTTTGGAAGGAAGGGCCTTTTTAAAGTTATTAGGAAGGAAGGGCCTGTTTAAAGTTAAGGATGTGCAGTGTTTTCGGAAGGTTAATTTGTAATATATGAGACTACTGAATATTTTTATTATGGTGGAAGTATTTAATTGTGATTTAAATATATTTGTGTATATTTTTTATTTTTTAATTTAGAAATATATATATATATATATATATATATATATATATATATATATATATATATATATATATATATTATTTGTAATTTTATTAATTTGAGAAGACTTTTAAATGTAAAATGATGATAAATTTATATTTTATATTCATTAATATTATTTATCAAAAGTGTGAGACACATAATAAAGTTAGATTTTTTTTCGATTATTAAATAATAATCAATTTTATAAAATCAATGACATTTAATATTGAATAAGGATGGACATAAGTAATCTAATTAATCAACTCATTAATATTTATTTATTAATATCATAATTTTATACACACAATTCAAAGGAATCATTTATATCTCCATAATTATATCATCATGGTTAGGTGTTCAACTTTATTGAGCTACTACAACAACTTCTACCTCTTTTTAGTAAATTTGGTGTACAATGAGGAAGGCGTTGAAAGTATAGATTTCAAACCTCAAACCTTAAGTTCATGGGCATTAAACAAACATCATTGATTTACTCACCACACCCACCACATATTAAAACAAGACTCAATCTTTAAAAAAGCTACATACAACATTAAATAATAGACACATTTAAAAATAATAAATTACCTTTAATAATCATAATGATGAGAATTGTTCTAAACAATGAACCTTAATTTAATAAGCACTCAACATATACCGATTGATATACACTTGACACCCAACTCATATTACAATAGGTCTCAATCCTTGAAGAAACTACTTATAACATCCAATGATAAACATATCCATAATAAACATTTTTTCTTGTAAAAACTAAAATGATAAGAATTTTTCTAAACTATGAGGATAGAGCTAGTGAACACTCACAAATTTAGATCGATCTAATCACTATACCAACCACATATTAAAATAGGTCTTAATCCTTAAAAAAAATATATATATATAACGTTCAATGAAAGGACACCCACAAAGAAGGAATTCCCTAAAAGAGCCATAATGGAAGAATAACTACCACTTCCATAACGATGATGTAAAACTACACCACAAATTTCTTGGTGAGAAGAGATTGAATACCTACAGGATCCAATCCATCCAGGCAAATAATCATGACATTACATATTTATGGGCATTACATTCAACATTTCATGGAAGCATGTCATTAATATAAATAGAATTTTGACATCCAAATGAAGTAATGGAACCCAAAGCATCATGATTACATAAAGTTTTCAAGGAGAGCAAAGAGATTTACGTGGAAAAGGATGTTAGTGTAGATTATTGTTTTATTTAATAGTTTTTCTTAAAATAAGTTTCATTTAGTTTGATTAGGTGTATTTAGGTCCTTGTGAAAGATAATTCCACATTGATGACGATGTGAGGACATGTTTATCTTTCACTTATATATTGTACCTTCCTAAAGTTTTAATGGCTAATGATGTTAATATTAATAGTACATTCTTGCTATTGTTTACAAATTACTTCATCCTAGCTCATGTTTGATTTTGCTACTACATACAAGTAGTTTCATCATACACTCGACTCTATCTAGAATATCCTCAATTATGGCCCACTATGACATGGTATTAATGATTTTCTTGTAGGTGAATTCTAGTGTTCCTATTTTGAAATATTGAGTTTCACCTTTTATATCACATATCTACCATTCATTGACCTAACATATTACAAATTCGCCATCTCTACGATTTTCATCTTCTTCTAACATCCTTAGCAGATTGAAACAAAGTATAAAAATAAAAGAGAAGGTGTATTTTTATGGTCACATATTATTTGGTGGGTTTTCAAGAAAAACAAATTGCACCATAAAATTTAGAAGGTGTAAAAACATTTAAATTGGCTATAAATATTACCTACATTTCGGATAGTAAGATTTTACCATTTTTAGAGGGTTTCATAATTTTATGGTAGTTTCATGCAAATATGTTCATTTTGTATTATTGAAGCAATAAAACTTTTTGGGTTTTTAGGATCCTTAGTGATTATTGGGTATTTTTTAAAAATATGGAGTAAATATGATATTTTTGATAAAATTAGAGTTTTCATACCTATGACCCTATGGGAACCATCAACATATTTGGCCCTTGCAAGGATGCCTTCAAACTTTGACACCCCAAAACCCCAATAGTGATAACCAGACAATCCTTCCCCAATGGAAAATCCTAACATTAGGACTTTTGACTACATGAGTAGTCATAATCCCTGGCCTTATGACTTTTTACTACTAATGAAGTCAACTTTATCGACATTGGGTGTCTATAATATGGGAAAAATCATAACTCTTGCATCAAGGTTTGGATTTTTAGAGAAATTAACATCCCTCATTTTGGGACTCTTGACTATAGTAGAAATCATGAACCCCGACACTTACACGGAGGGGTTGCAACCTCGACACATTTTCTAGTTATTGACAGTGTTGACCATCTCAGCACTATGAGAACTCTCAACATCCTCAATACTCTTGGAAATAATTAAACCCTTAAAACTATGAGAACTCTAAGCATCTTTAACACTACAAGAACTCTCAGCATACCCATTTCTATAGGAACACTATTAACCCCTAGCACTATGAGAACTCTTGGCATCCGCAACACTATAAGAACTCTTAGGATTACCAACACTATGTGAAATCTATGAACCCTAGACACTACAGGTACTCTTGGCATCCCTAACACTATAGCAACTCTCAAAAACAATGATAACTCAAATGGGATATTACAACCCAAACAATCCATAAATATGACAATGGTATAGAGGATCTCAAAGTTAACCACATAAATTAAGAGAAAAATATCTTCAAATGTGCATAAATTTAATTTTTTAGCTCCTTTTGAGGTGCCATTTTATTGAGACTACATGTTTCTTTATAACTTTATGCTTTAGTGTTATTATCATGTCTTATCAATTTAAAACTTTGCAAATTCAATGTGTGTTACATTCCTAGTCTACAACACACGTAATTCAGAACATAGTTTCTTTTTACATCATGGACCTCAATTCCATTTTTATTTTTAAAACATTCAAATATCACTAATGGAATTTTAAAGTACAAATACTTTTGAGGATAAATGGATTACACCAAATCATCATGAGTATAGATATATAACTAACACATGAGGTAAAGAAGGTGAAGTGGTATAATAGAAGTGATGAATCCAATAGTCTATTGTGCATATCTATGTGTCCTAACTTACTCTTCATATCGAATCTGAAACATCTCCAAATCAAGTGTGGTCAACATTAGATAAACTCTTTGAAAATCATGAATAATTTATGGGTCATGAGTTTGACAACAGGCTCATTAGTTTGAGTGCAAGCAACTTTGATACGATACAAGAATTTTTCACCAAGTTAAACTCACATAGGATACAATTGAAACTATATGACATTGACAAAAAAGATGACCAAATGACTAATTCCATTATTGATGAATTGAGTTCCAACTAATTTGTCTTTATTTTCGTGTTCCATGTCACCAACTAGGTCATTGGGGCTACATGAACCATGTCATCCTTGGATGATTTTACAACTATCTTGACTTGTGAGGAAAATAAAATCATTCGAATGGGTACACTAAAGTCATCTAGATCACATGCCTTGATTATGAGTCATGAGAAACAAAAGGCTTTTAAAATAAAGGAGAAGAAACAAAAAAATAATGACTTGGAGTAAACAAAGGGTCATAAATATGATACTAAGCCAAAATCATCAAAATATCCCTCTTTAGATGGGATATCTAAAAAAATGACTCACATGTGGATAATGCAAGAAACCTAGACAAGATGAATCCAAATGCATGAAGAATCAGATTCACCAAATGAAGAAGGTGCTTGAGAAACACAACATAAGTTTCCCTAATTCTTCTAATTATAGTCCACTATCATACAAGCATACTAATTCCAAAGACAATAAAAAAGGAAAAGTACTTGTTGTAGTTTCATCCCAGACATCACATGGGTTATTGATTCTAGTGCATCACACCACATGGATTCGTAACATGACATGTTCCCATCCTTAGATCTTTGTTCTATGCCTTTACTTTTATTAGGTGATGATAATTTTATTAAAGTTAGTGGGAGTGGTTCTATTGAAGTGAATGATGAGACATTTCATAATGTTCTATGAGTTCCTTCTTCATCCACTAATATCTTATTTGTTTACCAGATCACTCACATCAGTTTTGGAAAGAGAGTGGAATTCAAACCCAATTCTATGGTTATTAAGGAAGCTAACACTGACTCCATTGTTGCATTTTGGGAAAAAATGAACAATATTTGTTGTATACTTTCTCACATTTTTCTCTCGATCAACCCTCTACTTCACTATTGACTCATTCGATTACTATCTCAAGTATTACTATCTTAATTTGGCCATCTCAAGTATTACTATCTTGGAGAAACCTATTTTTTAAGACATGGTTTCAATTTTTCCATGAGTTAATGTTTTGGATAGAGCTTTTGAAGGTTGCGTTCTTGGTATGTATTTAGAGGAGAAGTATGATAAGAGTGAATCACTAAGAGCTAAATAGATATTGGATATTATCCACAATAACATTACCCATCCATTTTTAGAATATTATTTTAATATTTAAATGTACATGATTACATTCATCGATGAATTTCCAAGGTACACATAGGTGTATTGTTTTAATAAAAAATCAAAGGTCTTTGTTTAATTTTCATTACTTTAAGGTGCTTGGAGATAAATAATCTGGTATAGCCAAAAGATTTTATTCATTGATAATGAAAGTGAGTATGTCATCAACCATTTTTGGCAATTCTATATATTAGATGGGATTGAGATACATCACAAAAAACCATATAGTCCTCAGTAGAATGGTGTTGCATAGTGCAAGGACATGTCCATAAAGGAAATGACCAATTATATGCTACACTCTAGCTCTATTTCACCTCATGTTTTGGTTGAGGCCATCAATTATGATTTTTACATCTAAAATTGAGTTCTTAATAAATCATTGAAGATAGTTAGCACTTTTAAATCTTGGAATGGTAAAAAAAAATTATCACTTTTGAGTGTTTGGTTTACCTGCTATGACTCATTTTTTGAATGCTAAACATATGTTAATGGAATGTTAAAGTAAAAATTTCATCTTTGTTGGATATTTTCAGGGTGTTAAGGGATGTAAGATTATCCATCATACCAATCATCAGTTGTTCATTGAGAGGAGTGTTCATTCTATACAAGGTCCTTCAGAATCGACACTCAATACCTCTCACTCTTCCTTAGATGCCCTAGTATTTGATGATAACTTCGATAATACAAATCCACTTGATCAACTTCCAGATAATCCAAATTATTATTTTAGTTCTAATGATGAGATTATTGATGATAATTTCCTCCTATTTTTCCTATATATGGAGTAGCCACAAGTATTTGTGGAAGATTATTCCTTAGTTTTCAAAATTAAAAAATATATGGCTTCAAACAATCTCCTTGAGCTTGTTATGCCAAGATGGAGCCCTTTGTTATTTTTATTGGGTTCATAAAGTACTAATTAACATTGAATATACTGAGACATTCAACCCATTTGACAAAATATACTCAATTCGACTCACTCTCACCATTACCACAACACATCACTAGGATGTTCATCAAATGAATGTGAAGAGTTCCTTTCTTAACAGTGATCTCAAAGATGAAATATACACATAGTAGCCACAAGTATTTATGAAATATTATTCCTTAGTTTAAAAAATTCAAAAATCTATTGCTTCAAACAAGATGCTTGAGCTTGGTATACCAAGATGGAGTCATTTATTCTTTTGATTGGATTCACTAGATACCATTTTCATCCTAATTTCTAAATCTTATGACATAATGATTCATTATTGATTTTATTTATTTGTGTGGATGACCTATTAATCACATGAAGTTATAAATCCACCATCATAGAAGTGAAAACTACTTTGCCTAATAGGTTCTCAATGAGTGACTTGTGTTTATTACACTACTTCCTTAGGATTTAAATCTCTTTGCAAAACTCCAATAGTACTAATTAACAATCTAATGATGCCCTTAAATTTATTTCAAGGTTTATAATGGCTTATTGTAAGCCAAATCATAATCCTTTTCTATCTAGTGTGAATATTTAGGCTAATTGTCCATATCCATTGGTTGATGCTACCTCGTATCGATAACTCATTGGGGATATCATCTACGTTATGCACACTAGACCAAACATTCCATATGTATTGTCATGGTGTACATAATCATGATGGAACCACATGAGATATACTATAAAGTAGTTAATAAGATTATCCACAATATTACGATAGTCATAGTTTCAAGATTCACTATGGAATGGGCATCAAAATTGACTTAACTAGATATACAGATTTAGATTGGGCTACTAACATTCAAAATTGTAAGTCTACATCAGGATATAGTTTATTCATCATTTCATGTCTAATTAATTGGTCAAGTAATAAGTACAATGATATTTATTTATCTTCTACAGAGGTAGAATACATATGAGCAATTAATGTTGCCACTGAGGGTATTTGTCTTTAGATGATTCTCACTGAGTTTGGCATTAAGTTTCAATGAGTAATAATCATCTTCTTAGATAGCCAAATCACAATCTATCTATATAGGAATCTAGTCCTCCATAAAAACACCAAGCATATTACGATTCACATACATTTCATTCGGGAGCTCATCCATGAGAAAGTCATTGATCTCAGTTACATTTAGGCACTAGAACAAATTACTAATATATTCACCAAACCTTTCATTGAGAGTAAGTATATTCATTTGTGGGATCTTCTAAGGGTTTGTGGCTCTGACATCCTCTTTGAGGGGTGGGAATTTCTATGTACATGGGTAACTCATGAGGACTTTTATTTATTAATTAATTCTAATATCCACCTAAGCAACATTTAAGAGGATGTTAGTACAAGTTTTTATTTGATTTTACATTAATTTACCATAGATGTTTAGTTTATCTTGTTTAGATGTCTCTTACGTCATTTCAAAAGTTAATCCCATGTTCATGAGGAGGTGAGGACATTTTTATCTTTCACATATATAATATACATTCCTTAAGCTTTTATGGCTAATGATGTTAGTGCTAATATTGTAATCTTTTGATTGTTGATAAATTACTTCTTCCTAAATCATGTTTGATGCTTTACTACATATAAATAATTTCAGCATACATTCAAATATATCTATTAAATATTCAATTGTATTCCACTACGAGAAAATATATTAAATATTTCACATGAGGGACTCCCCATAATTTTCCCAAATTACATGTAAACCTCTTCATATGTTTTTGTAACTTTTGTTCTTTATTTTCACCCTAACTTTTGATTAATATATCTCCTCATAGAAAATGGAAATACAAAAGTAAACAGGTTTGATGAAAGGCTGAAAATGACCTCATTCCTTGATTAGGGAATCTATATTCTAAAGAGGAATACATGTCTTAGAAGTTATGTGATAAGTTTACTCTATATTAATTTTTTCAAAATTAATAATATAAAATTAAGTCTTGGACAACCACCAAATGTTTAATGTTTTAGTGTAAACTTACACTTTACAACATGCTTAACCTAATTATAAAAAATCTAATAAGAGATGAAATATTAATCATGTTATGTTACGTTGCCTCAAACCCATAGATGATGAAAAATGGCGTATTAATAATTTTAGACATATTATACTTGATGTATGTTAGTTCTACTACACTCAAAGATCAATACATTAAGTTAATCTTCAAAGCAACAATCAACCAAAAGATAAACATTATTAAGAGAAGAAAATGCATTCATTTTTGTTGATCATTTTTTTTAATTATCACTTTGCATGTGTAGACACTTAAAAATGGCTTTGTGAATTGTATTTAGTGTTTTCTTTTAAAGTATCTATTTATATATGGGTAATTTTATTTGAATTAGTGATATTGATTTTCATATCGACTTTTAGAGGCCTTGATTCTCCTTTGTGTATTTCCATACAACTCTATTTTCATTTTGTGTCTTTTTGGTTTTATAGTAAGAGATAAATTACATGGTTATAAAATTTTAGGATCATTTGTAATATCTTAGCACTTTAGATTCAGTCCCTCTTAAGTCAAGATACATTAATCTAATTTATTAATATTTTTCTCTCTTAATTAATAGAATGTGATATAAATTTCATAGTTTTCAAATATTAATTCAAATTCACCTAAAAAAAGGCATGTGTTACAATTCATTCGATAATGAGCTAATAGTTATAAAATTTACTATTTGTGATAGAATTCTATCATCAAACACTTTTGGAACACATATCAGAGGTATTTCTATTACGAAATCTATTTTTATTGTTATATTTTTTACAATTTAATGAATTTGACTATAAGAAGCCCAATTACTTAAAACTAACCACCCAGACACTATTGTGTATCATTAAGTTTCTTTTTTATTTTTATAACACTCTAACTCTATAAATTTTTAAAAATTATAATCACAAAGGCATGAAAATGTACAAAAAAAAAAAATTAAAACGAAAAAATTCACAAAATTATTATCGCATTCTAAGGACTTATAAAGACCCATAAGATTATATGAGGACCCATAAAATCATATAAGGACCATATAAACAATCCTATAAATTTACTTATATCAATCCCAAATTTACAAATAACTATTTTAGTAATATAAACTTTAAATATCAAAAAGAAAATTAAGATGAAAAATTTATGAGTACATATAAACAAAATAAAAACCTTGTATATCTCTAATTTCTTAAATTTTTTAATTTACAAACTTTATTAAGCAACATTGCTATATTTTAAATGCATTGTGATGCTTCAATAGAAGTAGTTCAACCTTTAATTGTACATTTGAGTGAACCCACCTATCTTAAATATCTTATGATATTATTTTTTTTTTCCGATGAATCTTATGCCTCCTAAAATATAATTATTTTATGGGATCATGGATTCAAATATTTATTTTTCACAATTATGCATGATCCTCAATCCTAGTTCTTTTTAATTCATAAATTTGTTTCAAGCATGTGTTTTCATATCCACTCTGATTTTATGCCCCCAACATTATAATATTTATAATTCCAACCAAAAAAATACTGCTTGGTTACGTCAAAAGGAAATAATTTTCGTTAAAATCCATTAGTTAGAGTTAAACAAGGTTTAAAAAGGGAAAATGAAACAAAATTATTTTAATGTCTCCTTAGAAATAGAGAGTGTTATCACTACATCATTTTTACTAATTTAAGCCAAATTTAAAGTTTCATTTATCACAAAACGAAAAGATTTTGAAATATGAATTTCCAAGTCAACCAAGCGTCTTTATTCTATTTACACATCTTAGTTCATATTACATAAAAATAATGATTCCTCAATGCCAATTATTTAAAATAAGTAGGACAAATGCTCACGTCAGCTCGTTTATTTTTGCCTTATCCTTGGGGTGGTGTGGAAGGAATTATTAGGGTGATGTTTCTAGACTCACCAAGGTGTCTTTAAGTTTATATCTAAATTGCATTTAATACGTCTTTGTGTGTATTAAAATTTTTCCTTAAGATGACTTTTAAATATTTTATGTTAAATCCGTCAGAGTTGACTAAAAATATAACATTAAAGGTGAATTTAGTTCTATTGTTATGGTGATTATAAATCCAACACTAAAGGTGAATTGACGTATGAAACTAGGTGTGAATATAGGTGTGACAATAGGCTATCTTAAAATATGATATTAGTTTGATTATAATTTTTGAAATTGTATTGAAAAAACAATAGTTTATTGTTGTTTATAATTATATTATATTAAAATAATAAATTGTAGATAATTAAAATTATTTAATATTATCAATTATATATAATGTTCTTGTAAATTGTAACATTATATTAAAAAAGGAAAAAAGTTTAATTATAACAATTTAAGTAAATT
Source organism: Torreya grandis (assembly GCA_037957365.1). Classification (NCBI taxonomy): domain Eukaryota; kingdom Viridiplantae; phylum Streptophyta; class Pinopsida; order Cupressales; family Taxaceae; genus Torreya; species Torreya grandis. The sequence goes on along the minus strand of JARHVA010002775.1, from coordinate 487,612 downwards.
TGAAAAATTAATAAATTCATCAAGTCATAATTGATATTTAAAAATTTTATTAGCATAATCATGTTAAAATATATTATCCGAACTCTCAATAAGATATCCCAAACCATTATTTCCACTCACACTTCCCAAACCATCCCAAGTGACAACATACCTATTATTTAATGTGAGTTGAGATGTAATAAATCGCTTGAAATTAAAAAAAAATAAATCAAAATAAACATGGTCAACTAATACATAATTAAAAGCGTTTTTTCATATTCAAACTAGTTAATTTTTGTAATTTGCTTTAAAAAACACAATAAACAAATATTAAAAATATTCTTGAAATTAAATATAAAACTTTTATTTAATAAAAAAGAAAACATTACCAAATTACAAAACAAAATTTTCCTCCTCGCATTTTCGCACTAAAAGTGTGGTAAAGTTAGATTAAGTGTTCTATTTAGGCTATCCATATCTCGTTTAAGATGATATTTTACCGTGATTATATGGAACCTCTATTATATAAATATAATTTAGAATACATAAAATAATGTAAATAAAACAATACACACAATTTTCCATATTTTTTTTGGTGTTTACTAGTGTCTCTCAGTCGTACTCTTAAATCAGTGATTTCTCATGTTGTCTCGGTATTTTACTAATAACTATAAAAAAAACTATTTATATTATAATTTAAAGATGTCAATTTCTAGGTTAATGAACGCAAGAGAACCCAAGTACATGTCATAGTTAGTATTTTTTTAACATGATATTGGATTTAATTTAGGTGAGCTAAAGTTGTTGTGTTCCTTGAAGAGGAATTTTTGAATAACAATCCATATAGAGACTTAATGACATAGTTTTAGAGCCCCTAAATTATAATGGAGAGTTTATATGTTATAGATATATTTAATGCATGGTTACCCTAAATAAAATATCAAAAAAAAAAATTCTGGGATTAAATTAATATATGGATTTAGTGTTTGTATTAGATGATGATTCCATACACTTACCTTTCAAATGAAATAAGGGATAAAAATGTGATTGTAGATAATAAAATATGGTTTCATTATAATCAAAAGCTTAACACACATTTAGCATGTATTAATTGAATATTAAAAAAAGTCTTAATCATCATTCCTTCACAATTACATATTATTTTATAAGTCAATTCTTTTATTCTACTGTCAAAATACATACAAGAACCACACTATTTATTTCAAAATTACAAACACAGAGTTACTAAAGAATGTGTACTTTTGATTATAGTTTTAGGAGTGAACCACATCCATTATTATAGTTATATCCTACATGGCATGTTTGATATGATATAGGTGACTTTATTTATTTTAGTTTGTATTGAAATGTCTCAATTGAAATCAATAAATAAGAGTATTTTGTTGTCCATTATACATAAGGACTTTGTGTATGTGCATTATTGTGTGTTAGAGGCATACACCACAAAATTTACTTTTTTCCTTAATTATACCCACTAACCATCAATTAATCAACATCTTGAGGCTCTTGTAAAGTCACTAAATCTACTAAAACTATGTCACTAATATCAATTTATCTACTTAGATAGTATTACATCCTAGTATTCACAACTAAAGCATGTTTCATATAGTTTCATCAATATCCCCTTCATATAATAATATAATTCATAAAAAAAAATGAATTTGGACTAAAGAAATTACAAAAAAAATGGGTTACAAAGGATAGGGTATAAGAAAATCATGAATATGTCATTCTCCACTATATTAAGTGATCAATTCATAAAGGTAAACAATAGTTTACAAAGAACAGGGTCAAAGAAAAGCATGAACATGTCATTCTCCACCATATTAAGCGATCTATTCATAAAGGTAAATAAGGCCTTGGTTAAACTTATCATTCACATAACTTAGTTACATCTGCATATCAAAATATATTTTTATGTAAAAATATTCAGCTGGTCAAAAACTAACTCAATCATGTATCTACATTATCAGTTGTATATCCAGAACTTATTGACAATATTTTTCAATAAATAATTTAACTTTGGATGAATTATCTAATGACAAGTATTTTCTATAATATTTATGAGGGTATGAGGAACTCCCTCCTTTATATCATAGGAATATGTTTTCTCATTATACGAGTACTCATGCTTATTTTATCATGACTAATGTTCTAAAGGATGATTTCCCAATGTATGGATTTGAAACTATTATTATTGTACCTTATACCAAATATTGGTCCAAACTTATCAACAAATAAATAGTTGATTTAATTATAGGACATATATGGATTCATAAATAATACTTTTGTCCACAACATTTAAGAGTGAGAAGGATCAATAAAAAAGACAAACATTACAGGATTTTATCAAGGTATTCACTTGGGCATATTCATATATGTTAGGCATTGATCCTTAAATTGTAGTACATAGGATCACATTCTACCTAGATGCAAAAATAATTAAGTATAAAATACATAATATATATCCAAATCTATTTTGGTAATTAAGAGGAGATTCAAAGATTACTTGATGCAAGTTTCATTTGACTCATGGCCTACCCATAATCAATAATTAATATGATTTTTAAAGTAAATCATAATGGACAATTCTGATGTTGTTCAAATTTTAGACATTTATATAAGGGTTTCCGTAAAGATGAGTGTTTGCTACACAATATTAACATGATCATAGATTTGAATTTTGGATATGAGATGTTATAATTTACGATTGGATTTTTTAGTTATAATAAAAACAAAATAGTTGATAAAGGCCAAGAGAAAACATCCTTCATTACACCATGAAACATATTTATTAGATAGGGTTGCCTTTTGGATTAAAAAATGTAGGGGATACATATCAATGAACCATGACACATATATTCCATGGACTCATTCACAAGAAATTTAATCAGTATGTGGATGATCTACTAGAAAAAACCAAATAGAGACAATATCATGCAACTAATTTATGGCATATATTTTTATGGTGACAATAATACAATGTATGATTAAATCAAAAGAAATGTGTCTATAGTGTCATGTGAATAAATTTACTAGGGTTTAATATATCAAAGAGAGGTATTTAAGTTAATAAAAATAAAGTAAAATTTATCATTTAAATGTATCCTCCTCAAATATTGAACAAACTTAGATCTTTAGAAGGTAAAATTCAAGTGATATGTCACTTTGTAGCTCAATTAACAGATAAAACACAAGACTAGACTATATTACTCAAAATAGATATAAAGTTTAAATGTAATGCAAAATGTCCAAAGAGTTTCAAGGCAATCAAGTAACACTTTTTGAATCCACTCATTCTCATGTCTCAGATACTATAAATACCACTTCTATTATAAATTTATAATGAAGATCATGTGCTAGGCACTTTACTAGCACCATATGATGATGATCACAAAGATTGATCCATCTAATATATAAACCTCACAAAATTTTACTATCACCAAAATTATAATACAATGGAAAACTTATATTTTTTTCTTGTATTTTCCATGCCAAAAACTTTGACACTACATGATAAATAATGTGACTCCAGTTATTACTAGATCTGATTCATTGAAGTGTATCATGTCCAAGCATTATTTTTAGGATGTATATCTAAATGGGTAATGTTGCTCATGGACTTTGATTTAAATATAACACTTCAAAAACTAATTAAAGGCCTAGTTAAATTCTACTAGTCAGATGCCACTCCAATCCAAGAAACAAAACCTCTAAGAGATATTTTCAAAGATGATTTCATAACATATATTACTATTGAGAATACATGGACAATGTTTTTTGATGGATCCAAATTCACATCAAGTGATAATTCCAAAATTATTTTTATCACTCCATAAGGACAACCAATGCCATTTGCACATAGATTGATCTTCTCATGTATAAGTAATATTGTTGAATATGGTGTACTAATTCTAGGTTTATATGTTGTTCATTTTCTATAAATATAATCCATTAAGATAAATAAGTATTCATAGTTGGTTGTGAATCAAGTTAAATATGTTTTCCAGACCAAAGAGGAAAGGTTAATCCTATAAATAAATATGGTAAAATGTTTATGTACAAATTTTGATAAATTTTTAGTCAATAATATTCCATGAAAGGATAATCATCATGTAGATGGAATGGCTAATGTGACATCATTAATATCACTTGACATAACTGATTATAAATCCATATTCACTATATAACATCTAAAAACAACATCAATCTCATACACATATATCATAGCTTTATTAGTCTTCACAATTACAAGAATCGTAAAGACCATAAAATGGTTCACACATATCTATAACTTTTTGAATAAATCAATTACACTAAATACCATTGCTAGAAATGAAAAGCATACATTATAGACATTCCCACCATTATGTGATCATTAAATGGGATTTTTTTAAATAATAATTCAAGGGACACTTAATTCTATTCCTAAGCACCACTATGGATAATCTATCAATACAATAGGTACATGATAGTGAATGTTGTGGCCATTTTAGTAGAAAAGTAATGTCACAAAAATTAGTCTAAAAAGGTTACTATTAGACTACCATGGAAAAATAATGTCAAGAATATGATAGCATATGTGCGAAATGTCAACACAATAATATCTACCATGTGTTTCACATGAATTACAATAAAAAATTTCACCCTAGCCATTCATGTTTTGGGGGTTCAAATTTAATATTAGAACCAAATCTAGAATTAGAAGGTGGGCATAAATTTATTATTATAAATACTAAATATTTCACTAATTGGGTGGAATATCTATGCAAATGAGGAAAAAAACATAAATTTCAAGCTTAATTAGCTAGGGCCATATGTGATTACAGAAAATATCAACTCAAAAGTTTATCATCTAGATTAAATTAAATGTAAGATATTCAAGAACCAAAAAAATATTATGAATCTATGAGGTTATATACTTAAATTATTTATAAATTAACATACATTTATTTTCAATTTATATCTTAAAATATAAAAATATAAAAATATTACAAAAAATACCAAAATCATGACCTATGCATACTTATGCTTATTGCATCCTACATCAGTTAATTTGTGCATAGTTATTAAGTACTTATTTTTTACATATTTATATCGTATATTATTGACCATTATACAATAGTGAATTTATAACATACATGATATAATTTATAGACCCAATTGCAAGTGATTTCATTGTCACACAACCAAAACATACATTTAGACAACACTTTGTAGGATATGAGCATAGTGTTTTATTATCCAACTCCCCCACTATTTTTTTAGTGAGAATAAGTTGTCATTACTTAGTTCTAGACTAGACAAATAATTTACTCAACTTGTACATATACCAAAAATCTAAATGGGCCCATACTATATACATTTTTTATCCTTATTCTTATATCTATCATTTCTCACAGCTTAGTTCTTTAGATAGCATAACATTTATAAAATTTTATCACTTGTTAACACCTTTATATCATACTATTTGTTTCAATTCTTGAATAAAATAGTGTTTACAACTTTTTTATGTTGATCAATTAATCTATGCATGCACACTTTTCATTTTCTCTTTTCTACTTCATGTCTTGTGTGTACTCTTTCTTTGGCTTGAAAACATTTGATTGTCTTTCTTATGTGGCTATAAGCCTTAGTTATATGTTTCTATTTTTGTGAGTACATTTGAACATGTCCATGTGTGTGTTTATGTATATATTAGGACATTTCCACATGTCATTGTGTGTGGCTCTAAGCCTTCATTATACATTTCTATGAGTGTGATAACATTTTAAGTTGTCCTTATGTTTTATTCTATCCTAAGGATTCAAATTTGAACATGTACCTTGTATGTGGCCCCTTGGCCTTATGTTTCATGTTTTGTGTGCTTTGTGTGTACTATTTACTTATGTGTATCATGACCATGATACCTGATTACATTTTTGTCAGTATTTGATTATATGATGAACATCACACATCCCCAATCCATTTTCATATCATGATAGATATCATATATTACTCTATTTTATCTTGACATACATAATTTTTATCACTTATCTATGTGACTAATTGCTAATATCTATCTATACATTATAACTCTATATTTTTATTCTTGAATACATATCACATTACTATTATTCTTAGTTTATCTATATGATGTTTACATGATTCTCTATGTTACCTCTACTACTTAGATCTACATCTTTTTTATTGTAACAATCATTAACATAACTTTCTCTTTTGAGTTAATTTATTGGACATGATAAAAAATAACCTAAAAGAAGGGCATACATAGAGTATTTTATTATATAATAAGCCCTAAATTTTAGAAAAAACATAATTTTATAAGTATTACATAGTTGATATAATTGAAAAAGTAAAAATACTAAATAAGTAATTTCTAACAGGAACACTTCAACTAGATAGGAGATCATTGCTTTGTTGTCCAAATAGGGTGATGCTATTGAAATACACAAAAAATAGTCAATTCCATAATTTATTAGAATCTTAGTCAAATTATGATAGTTTGTAATAGGTTTATAGATTCAATTTCTTGAAATACTTAAGGATTTAAGACATTTACACAGTTTGGGCCATCATGTGTAACATGTGTTCTATGTTAGCATGCATGTTTTTGCCCTAAATAATAATTTTTATTACTTGAACTCAAAATATATATGCAACAAATATCATGTTGGGAGCACATACATGGAACATAACTTCCTCCATGATTAGCTTTTACATTTGTTTCATAGATGGAGTAATAATCTATGTCATTGTCTAAATTGTATATGTCAGACCAATATTATACTAGCATTTTAAATATTTTTGTGCCAAAAATGAACCTTATTCTTTATTCATTATTTGGTTCAACATTTTATACTAGGTTTTCACCAAATGTTTGCACCCAAACAATTTATTATATTCATAAAGGCATTGAAAATTACATCACTATTTTGGGTATGTCTTGATGGAGGCAATAACACCATGAGTTATTAATAAAACTCACCTATCAATGATGATTGGGAATGCATAGTCCAATCCAATATTTTCAATGTATATGAAATCTCCAAGCACCCTAACCTTTATAGTCTCTTTTTTTACTCCAAGAAATCATAATGGTTTACATAGCTAATTAGGTATATCCATTCTTAGTTATTCAAAAAAATTTGTGTCTTTACCTTTTTATTTTAATCTTAAGTAAGGACTAATTTTATGCATGCTTCATTATTGGTTTGTGTGGAGAATTGATCAATGTTCTGGCCTACATTCAAGACTACACTTCACAAGTAAGTTTAGGTATCCCTCTTATCCTTTTAATATAGAAATTTTTCTTTGATACATTACTAGAATAAAATGGAGTGAAATGTAGACACATAAATTAAAATTTAAGATAAAAAAAGGCACTTGTGACCACCTTTTTTGCATAGTTAGCACATGACATATTATAGGGCCATTTTACCACTTTATTTAACTTTCATCATAGAGGAATCACTCTTTTAAGTTGACTAATGATACATGAATGTGCATATTTCTTGGGCAAATAATAGAATCCAACACTTATATAGTCCCTAATCCAAAGTACAATTGTGTTTTTTCATTCAACAACCATACCCCATCGGATAGGAGCATCTTGTTATATTTTGTAAATCCTTTGTTATTGATTTCCCAACAAATAACATCTATTTCAGAAGGTTTAAAGTTATGAAAAGGTCAATGCATGAGTTTTATAAGATCCTTTGGAAATAAATCCAAATATGCTACCATAAAAGTACATTTCAAACCAATTTTCACATAAGAGGATTCCACACTAAAAAACACAATAATTTTAATATTACATTGAGATAAAATTCCATATTTCTCTTAATATTGATCACATAAAACCCTAGTAGACTTAAACTAGAGTCTACATACACCTCCAAGGTCATATGTCATTGCTTAAGCACTTTATCACACTAATATTGTACCAAAATCTAGTATTTTACACCAGATTCACACACACCACCATAACATGGGAGAAAATCTAGAAATTTTATCCTTCTTTAGAGTATTAGTATGTAGGTAGATATCAACACAATGGGTATTGAGGCCACACCCAAATTCAATTGTTAACCCCTTTCTATTCTATGCTCACATTTATCTTACTATGTCATTAAGTTAAGGTTTTGAAGAGAAAAACAACTACATGGTAATCTAAAAATGAGATCAAAATCTCCATTAGACAATACAGAACACACAGACAAATAAAAATATAATATATAAATCCAAAATCTTACTTATCCATAAAATAAGGCTAGCCTAATCCCAAACATGAATTCCATATAATTATTATCCAAATAGTGAGATGTTGTCCTAAAGATCTTTAGTCTCTTATTACATATTCACAATCTAGGAATACATTATCCATGTCAGTTTCAATCATTGAAGCATTCTAAATCTTAATTTTTTTAAGCTAAGTTCATATTTCATCTTGAAATTTTCATATTTTCCATATTTATAAAGTTTTGAATCAATGAGTGGTTATTTTATTTCAATATTGCATATGTTGATTTCATAAAATAGTTTTTCAAATAAAGCAGTTTAATCACTAAGTTTCCTAAATTTCATAAAATAAAGAAGTGCACCCAAATACCTTTATCTACATGATACATAACACCATTGGCTGACATAAAAATATGATGCATTGAAAACACATCCCACTAGAGCATTTAATATTTTTGACAAAGACAACTTGGAATTATAAATTTAGTATTAAAAAAGGTATTTAATAAAAATGAGTAAAAATATAATCAAATTTTAAGGGCTTTAAGACAATCAAGGGATAATCACAATAGGCAACATAAAGTAGAATCCCTTGGTATGGAACCAATAGTTTTATTTCCACACATTAAAGGGGTATGTTTCATAGGATTTAAAAACTCCCAAGACCCTAAAAAACCATAACCAATTTCTTAACCTTAAAAAAATCACATAATTATTTAAAACTATTTAAAGATTGTGTGTAACTTTTGTCAAATAATGGGTTTTGTAAAATTGAGTAATCTTGAGGGGTCCTATACATTGATAAAATGGGAAGGTCAATCTAGACTAATATGTGATAACGCATCACATACATTTGATAGAAAAAGAGAAGTCAATATTGGCCAAACACGCATGAAAAACTAAACATTCCTTTTACATAAAAATGAAAGCTAAGATAAGTTTCAAGATAGGGTGATACATGCATAACTTAAACCATGATGAAACCATGTGGCTTAATTAAGTTTGGAGATTATGGGAGGGGACGTTTGTTACACTAATTCAAGGTTGAAAGTAAGAAATGATTATTTGATTTTTATTAAAATTTGGTTTAAGATAATTAAAAATGAAGAAGGAACTTAATTGAATTATAATAATATTTTTTTTATTACACATTGAATAATAAATTAGGTTATTATAATTATTATAATTTTGATTTTGACTTTAATTATTTTTATTATTATTTTTTTTAGAAACTATTTATTGTAACTAATATGTACACTTAGTTATTTTTTGACCATTGGAAATTTTGGCGATTCATTAGAATAGTTTATATAAGAACCCAGGGCTCATTTTTCATAGATAATTTTCTTAATGATAAATCAAAATTTATGATCTAAAACACGTTAATCAAAAATATTTCATGTGTTTCATGTAAAATTATTATTTATAATTTATTAAATCGTAAAAACATAAAATATCTTATTTGTTTAATATTTTATAAAATCAACTTATAATATATAATAACTTTTTCAACTTAAATATTAAATTTCTCTACTTATTAAAAATAGTTAGTAAGGTTGATGAATATAATAAATTATTCTAATGAATTCAATGTGTGTTAAATATTAAAAAATTGAAATATAAAATTTTAAAAAAAAAAGATATAAAAGAAAAATAACTCAACAAACCTAATATTATAGGCATTTAAATATTTCAATGTGAATGTTCTCTATAAAGTTGAATATTCATACAATAAATAAAATTAAATATTTATTTTATTCATATTAAATAAATGTTTTCAAAGATCCATAGAATCTTTATAAAATAGTTGTAACATCCAAAAATGTCATTGTAAATAAATTACCATAATATTAAATTTCCTACAATTTTGGGGGCACACTTCACATATACACACGTAGTAAGAGGTGGTGGTCAAATTATATTTGAAACTAATGACCAAAAAAACATATTATTATATTAATAGTATCTTTAATAAGGAAACATCGTCTTGGTGGAATCAATAAGATGAATTCAACCATCTTAGAATCATTAATAAATTGAAAATAATGGAGAAGATTTTGTGTCAAAAGATGTTTTGATTAATTAATATAATTTTTAAATAAAATTTATTAATAACTTTTTTTAATAAGTTAAGGAGTAATAATATAAAATTTAAGATGAAAGATTTTTTTTTATATTTATATCAAATTTTTAAAGAAGAGACACAAACTTAGTATATTGTAAAAAATTATCTCTTCATTTAAAATTTTGTATAAAAAATTGTAGTATCAAATATAAATATTAAACTTGATTAAAGGAAGAATTTTATATTTTTTATAACATAATGATAGTTTGAAAAAGTAATGAAACGAAGAGAAACATTCCTCAAACAAAGCTATAAAATTTTAATAATAAAAGAAAAATCTTCTTCTTCATCACTTTTTTCTTCTTTGAATGTGTTTTAAAAAATTTCAAATAAAAACTCTTTCACAATATTTAAAATTGTTTTACCAATATTTCTTAGCTAATTTAGCAAGAAAAAGATAACGATATTCATGAGTAGATCAATAAATATTATTCGAAAGTTATATTGATTAATCCAAAATAGCCCTGAAACCCAAAATATATTTTTATTTCTTATTTTATTCATATATCTATAAACATTGAAAATGAGTTCCCAAATATATGAATAAAATAATTATATCTTTTTAAAATATCACTTTAGCTTAATTTCAGGTCTGCTTTCATAATTTTAAATGTTATTTATATATGCCTCCCATAAGATGAGCATATATATCCATTATGTTTTATAGAATTTAATAATCCAAAGATTTTTTGTTTAGGTATCCTATTTATTATTATATTTGTGGAAGATACCAATATGTTTATAGAGATTCCAATGGATGGCTGAGTACTTTCATTGAATATGGGGACTAATATGTTTATTCATGAGATATTTCAATTTTGATAATTAAATTCGAAGTGAAACCTTCACATATAAATAATTACAGAAATATCAGTTCTTATTTCCTAATAACAATCATAAAAATTGTAGGAGACAACATATGTAAATAATATGATCCATATCCTTAAAGTAAAATATATTTTAGTGGGTCAAGATCTATTGCCTTCAAATATTTGAATTTTTTTTTTTCCTTATTTTTTATTATTTTTTTCTTTCTCATAATATATATTACAAATATATGTGACAATCCCTTAATATACTAAATTCATGTAATATCTTTTTCAAAACATTCTTAAATTTTATTAGATATTAATATATAAATTAAAGTAAATTAAAATAAAAGTTCTGAACCTCACATACATATAAATGTATGGAAATAAATAAAATTAAAAAAAAAAAATTATTAATCAATTCAAAATGTACAAAACTTTGATTTTATTTGTAAAACAAGTGCGAATGTTCACCAATTATTGGAAGTGAACCCAACACTAATAAATTTCACATGGATCCTTGGAAGAAACAGAGACATGAGATGACTACAAGTTTGAAAAAAAATGGCTTTCACGCTCCTTCCAAGGAAATGTGGAAATAACTCGCGAAATTCTTCAACATTCCAGAAAGTAAGTTTGGAAGTTAACAATTAAAAAGTTATGAGAAATATGGTGCCTTTCCCTCGCTTTTATTCTGTTTCAACATGTAGGTCGCTCTATCAACATACATTTATATTCTGTACCTTTATTTATTAATATGTCAGAGTGCGAGTGCAGGCCCCGCCCAGGAAAGACTATCATTTTGAATGACCTGGTTGCCGTGCCACAGTTGTACACGGTGGGTTATCGCAGGCTTAAAAAACTGATAATGAATCGGACAAGATCACATGGCAGCTTTAGAGATCCATCTTGTGTCAGCATACACTGCTTATAATTGCTCGGCAACATGACGTCATATAACTACTTTTCCCTACTTACGTATGGCTAGATTAAATTTGACATTCGACCTTACTTGCCGTTTTGTTTTTGTTTGTGTATTGTTGTTGTTGTTTTTCCTTTCTCTTACTTACGGTTATGTATTCAACATTACATTTCAAAATGTTATGACGGTTCATAAAAAAATAAAGTAAAAAGTAGAGATTAATTTAAATATTAATTATAAATTTTTAAAATTAATTGAGTTTTATTTAAATTTTCATTTTATAATGGAAATGGTTGTAGTTTAATTGGTAAGAATGATTGTTGTTTATGTTACAATTATATTGTGTATAATTTTGACAGTATAGATACTCTTAATCATCATTATTTAACTGAGTTCACAACCTTACTTGTCGTTTTGTTTTTGTTTGTGTATTGTTGTTGTTATTTTTCCTTTCTCTTACTTACGGTTATGTATTCAACATTGCATTTCAAAATGTTATTACGGTTCATAAAAAATAAAGTAAAAAGTAAAGATTAATTTAAATATTAATTATAAATTTTTAAAATTAATTGAGTTTTATTTAAATTTTCATTTTATAATGGAAATGGTTGTAGTTTAATTGGTAAGGATGATAGTTATTTATGTCACAATTATATCATGTATAATTTTGATAGTGTAGATACTCCTAATCATCACTATTTAACTGAGTTCATTAATTTAGATATATATCCTTATTTAATATTATAAATCATTATATATTTAATTTTGAAATATGGGTGGAGATGCCGACATCCCATGTTATCCAATGATTCCATGTAATACTTAAGCACTCAATCAAAATGTTAAATCGAAAATAAAAATCAATTTATATAAAATATAGTGTACGTAATAAGTTGATTATATTTTAGAATTAAAAAAATATAAATACATTATCGTAAATGTTGTACATGTGGTATTAGATATTTTGATAATTTTTTGTGTGTTCTAAAAGTAAATATTTCTTAGAAAAAAGATTTCAAATTTTATTTTATATTAAAAATATTATTATGATTATAATAAATAAATCAATCTAATAGATGTCAAATTTAAATTTAAAATTATTTTATAATAAATGAATGAACATCAAATTTAAAAATCCATTATTAATTATCTTATTTACACTCAATTATTATTATAAAATATCTATCTACATAATTATATAAAAATTTATAAAATAATAAATAATAAATAATATTTTAAAAAATAATAAACATGCATTAAAATAATTAATAAATAAAAACATTTTATGTGAATGTTAAATGTTATATTATTTTTTCCATGTTTAACCCTCAGCCAGTGGGAGGTTCTCCTTTGGTGACACCAAAGTTTACCATTTTGAGTAGGGGAATATTCTTAAGACAAATATAAAAGTAAACAAGTTAGTGCTTGAAAATGATTATGTTTATGTTAGATAAAATTCATTCTAAATTATTTTTGCTTGTACCAAATAATTTTTATTTTTTATTTCTACTCAATCATGTGTGAATATTTTATTTAATTTTTATTTAATGATAAAAATAAAAGAATATCTATTTCATTAAAAAAAATTATATATAATTTGTAAAAATTATACTTAACCTCATTTCTATCTCCTTTTAGTAAAATTTATACATTAGTAAATAATTATGATATCTCCTTTTAATGACTTGAAAATTTTATATAATAAATAGCTATGATAATTTGAAAGCATTAAAAATACAAAACTATGCACAAGCAGAAACGGTGGATCAGTTGGCTGTTTAAGAAACTTGTTTAGGAGGCTAAAAGCACAGTTATAACTTCCATATGTTTCGTCAAAAACTAATTTTATAAATATATAATATTTTAAGTTTTATTGAAAATTATATAAAATATATATTAAAATATTTTTATTTTAAAAAGTGTATAATATAAAAATAGTAAATTTAAATTATTTTAATGATGAAAAATTTAAGAACAGTCATAAATTTAAATTTTATAGAAAGTAAAGTATGTAATCCTCATTTTTGAATGATCTTCTATAAATAAAATATTTAAATATATAAATCTTTATAAATTTAAATTGTACAAAATTTAAAATATGTATATTTCATATTTGATCAATTTTATAAAAATTAAAATATATTGAAGTTCAAATCCTTCAAAATATAAAATATATACACCTTATATGTAAAAGACCTTTTATAAAAGATAATGTATATAAATATGTACGCCTCATATTTCAACAAAGTGGTATACTTATATTACAGACCATAACTAGAGTACAATTTTTAGAGCCTCTCTATTTGATAAGATTTTTAACTTGTATAAACATTTTTTTACCTAAGGTTTCGTTGCTTCCTAGTGATATTGAAAGCAACCGTCGTATTTATTCGTCTATAAAAACAATCGACACCACATAAGGGCTTTGCAGTTTTCAGGTTGCATTGAATGTCATATTATAAAGCGTCCCCTATAGTCTTCAGGGATTTCACTACTTTATTTCTGTCAAAGTTAGTGGTAGAATATTTACTGGATGGAAACTGAAAAGATAAACTGCAGAAAGATGAACTATAGACTTTTAATACATGTAATAAGTTCCTTGTCGAAAATAGTAGATTTATACAAGTCAAGGAGGGATCTGAAGTGCTTTGTCCATGTTAGAATATCAAAGTTAATTTCTACACATGCAAGCTGTTAAGCATCAGTTAGTAAACTGACAGTTAGGATTGAGTTAGTTAACAATTAGTTAGATATGAGTTTGTTTAAGCACCTAACAAGCAGTTAGTTAAGTAGTTAGATGTTTAGTTAACAATTAGTTTATTTTTGTATTCAATTCTATTTAAAGATGCTTTGGGTGCACATTGTAAGCAAGAAAAATTCAAGATCAATAAAACCTTTTTTTAAGAAATTGCTGTAGCAATTTGGGTTGAGTTCCTATTTTCTTGTTTTAAGTTCTTGTTTTTTGTATGCATGATCTTCTAATTTCCTTCAAATTGGTATAAGTTCTCATCTTAATTGCTCAGAAATCATAGTTATTACCATTGAAATTGGGAATTTGAGGCTGTGAAATACTGTTATTCATTGCCATTTCTTACGCTGGAATGACTTTCTAGTCGATGTGAAAGGAACAATTTAGATGAAGGTGAGAACAGTAATCAAAACTATAGTAGTAGAGGAAACTACAGCAATAGAGGATGTGGCAACAACCACTCACATCAAGGTTCATAGAGGTTTGTCATGTCCCCTTTTCAAATGACATGTTCTGACTTGATGGTTAGCCTATTACGTGACTCTCGTAGGCTGATAGGATGGATAGAGGGTCTTGATGGAGCTTGGCTTGACTTCGTTGAGCAAAATTTCTACAGTTGGTTTTCATTCAGACACATTTGGGTTGAGTTCCTATTATTTAGGGATATTTGACATGTAGCAGAGTACCCTTATTTTGATATGGTCATGTGCAGAATCACTCCCTGATTCACCAGCTTCAGAGGGATCGAAGATCTGACATGTATTGAGGGAGATATTAATATTTGATTGATTTAATCAAATATTAATTATTTAGCATAATTTTAATTAGAAACCCTAATTCTAATTTAAGAAACCCTAATTAGGGCAAGCATATCTTTTTGAGGGTATAAGGGTTTTTCATGGAGGCTATTGTTCAGGAGTCATTGATTATTGATTATTGATTTTGAAGAATTCTTCTGTGAAGACTGAGCCAAGGGTTCCAGGATTCCATTTGCATTGGAGAACGTCAACTCTTCAGTGTGTACAATTCAGAGGCTATGAAATATCAGCTGATCTATTGCCAAATTGAGAGATAGCTTCATACAGAGGTTATCACAGTATTTCAGGTCTTTTGAGAGATAACATCATATAGAAGTTATCACAATATTCCAGGTATTTATTTCTTTATGTTTTGATTCAAATAAGTTATACAGATAGAGATATTCTGTATCAGAGTCAGATCTCTTGAGATCAGTGGTCCTACAAACAGGGTGTAATTTAGTGGCAGCCGTACAAAGCCCGTACAGATCCATACAAGTTTGCACAAAAACTGACATCGAGAGAGAGAGATCTGAAGAGACTGACGTCGGCAAGTTAACAATGCCCAGTCGATCGATGACGGTAGTATAACTGATGTTGGCGTCTGTGTGTCGACACAGAAAGGTCGAGACTTCCAGATTTCAATTTTTATAGCCAGATTTGCAAAGGACAAGGGTTTTAAGACTGTATTTTGATATTATTTTATATGAATAACTGAGGACACCTATTGTAACCATCTGGACAATTAATAAGATTAATGATTTGATAGTTAAGAGATTTACTGTGGATTAATTGTTTAATTGATTTCATCTTGCAAAAATCATATCTTATTTCATTCAAAGGTAAAATATAGGGGAATAGTTAGAGAAATATCTAGTTCCAGAATTGAGGGGAAAAGGGGATATTACAGTGGTATCAGAACTTTTATCCTGCCATCCTGAGGGTTGGACAATCTTATGCAGCCACAAGAGTTGGGACCACACAGGTATAACACACGCAGTAGAGCCTTGCTTGAAGGTACCCAGGTGTTAGAGCAGCAGCCGACTATCATGAGTGACAGACATGAGGGTAGCCCACCCAGGGGCCACCGACATAATGATGATCAGGGTACCAGAGAAGTCTACCGTGAGATGACACATGCACTACAGGCACTTACTATTATGGTAAGGAGGATGAACCCACATGATGGCCAGATTGGGGAGCATGCAGATGACAGAAGTGCTACTGTTAATCAGAGACCCCAGCTGACCCATTCCAAAATAGTGGATAGACCTACACGTCCTACGTTTGCTCAGGAAGAACCAGAGGCTCTAGTAGAGGAGGAAGCAGGAGATTCCCTATTCGCAGATGTTCTCATTGCTGCAAGTGATGAGTAGGACTTATTACCTCCTCAGGTTCAGGAGAAGATGTCCTTTGATCATTTTGTTAATCAGAGGAGAGAGCACTATAGATTGGTTAGACAGGACAGGAGGCCTAGGGTCAATTCAGTGAGCTAAAGAAGGCTACTGGAAAGCTTTCTTTGACGGCTTTTGACGATAGTGGTAAGATAATAGCACAAGCTTGGGTTCATAAGCTTGACACATTCTTGGTATTGAGACCAATGTCAGAGATAGATGCCATCAAATACGCCACTTTGCACTTGGATGGAGTAGCACATGATTGGTGGTACCATGGTATGGTAACACTTCAGCATAACCAGGTGACTGAGTACCAGAATTTCGTGGAGAGGTTGGTTGAGAGGTTTGACAGGAAAGATCCTAAAGTTTACTTTCGAGATCTAGCACAGTTGAAACAAACAAGTAATTTGGAGTCCTCCATCGGTGAGTTTCAGATATTGGCAGTCATGGTGCCAAATATTTCAGAGCGTAGATTGGTAGTCCTCTTCATGGAGGGATTGACAGAACCATTGAGAGGTTGGATCAAAGCCTTTGATCCCCCTTCATTATAGGTAGCTATGAAGAAGGCATGAAGTATGGAGATGGCAGCTCCATCTAGCAAATATAATTCAAGAAGTAATTCTTCATCTAGAGACCATAAGTGCTCCAATGGAGATACAGAGAGACCGGATTTCAGCATAGATAAATCAGGTGTAAAGAATGATTCAAAGGCCAATCCAGCAGCACCACCTTTGGATCGTGAGGCACTTAATGAGCTTCATAGAAAGAAGCTTTGCTTCTACTGCAAAGGTCCATATGATATCCATCACGATTGCCCTTTGACGCCTAAGGGCAAGGTGAATCGTGTGATGTGGGCACATTATGAGGATGCAGATGCAGAGAATTTTGAACATCAGAATAGTTCTGAGAGGGCAAAGGCAGAGACTTCAGAGCCTAAGGTAGAGGCAGAGTTAGAGTTTCACATACAGGAGGCACGCCTATCCAGCATTCAGTCGGATGAGTCATTCAGAATCTATGGAGTTTTGGCAGGGTAGAAGGTCATCACCCTTCTTGATACAGGGGCCACACATAATTTCATAGATGCTAGATTTGTTGAGAAGCGTGGACTCACTACCGAAGACTTTGAGGGGATCAGAGTCAAGGTGGCCGATGATCACACTCTTAGGTGTGAGAGGATGATTAGAGACCTCCCATTGCACTTGAACAACTATGAGTTCAATGTTGATTATTATGTGGTAGATATGGGGGACATAGACTTAGTCTTGGGTATGAAGTGGCTTCATTCATTCGAGGAAGTTACTCTTCGTCTCAAGGACATGGAGGTTCACTTTGATGTTGATGGGAA
The DNA here is from genome assembly GCA_037957365.1 of Torreya grandis. Taxonomy (NCBI): domain Eukaryota; kingdom Viridiplantae; phylum Streptophyta; class Pinopsida; order Cupressales; family Taxaceae; genus Torreya; species Torreya grandis. The sequence goes on along the minus strand of JARHVA010002775.1, from coordinate 469,227 downwards.
GACACATATCCTTAAGGCAATACGGGGCAGCAGCTTCAGATATATGTTTTTTCATTGGATGGAGATGACTATACGACATGACATGATTGAGTGTGCTGCCGAAGGCACATTAGCGCCAACACAGGAGAGATATGAGGACGAGCTTTGTCCTGAGGTGAGTTCCATTCAGGAGTTATCACATGTGGTAGAGACTCAGCTTTCTATTACAGTAGGATCACATGTTGATGATGATAGGAGTATGTCTAGCATTCACATCCCAGATTCAGATATCATTCAGGTAAGGAGTTTACTTGAGTTGCTAGTTGATTTTTACTCATGGATGGGATGTTGGGATCCTTATCTTGGTACTAGGGATGATGTGAAACCATCGGATGAGAGTTGGGATGGACCTGGCACGGAGGACAGGGGTGGAGATCATGACTACATTTTGGATCCAGGTGGATCGATTGACAATTGCTTGAGGACAAGCAATTTTAAGAGGGGCGGATTTTCATGTCCCCTTTTCAGATGACATGTTCTGAATTGATGATTAGCCTATTACGTGACTCTTCTAGGCTGATAGGATGGATAGAGGGTCTTGATGGAGCTTGGCTTGACTTCATTGAGAAGAATTTCTACAGTTGGTTTTCATTCAGACACATTTGGGTTGAGCTCCTATTATTTATGGATATTTGACATGTAGCAGAGCACCCTTATTTTGATATGGTCATGTGCAGAATCACTCCCTGATTCACCAGCTTCAAACGGATCGAAGATCTGACATGTATTGAGGGAGATATTAATATTTGATTGATTTAATCAAATATTAATTAGTTAGCCTAATTTTAATTAGAAACCCTAATTCTAATTTAAGAAACCCTAATTAGGGCAAGCATATCCTTTTGAGGGTATAAGGGTTTTTCATGGAGGCTATTGTTCAGGAGTCATTGATTATTGATTATTGATTTTGAAGAATTCTTCTGTGAAGACTGAGCCAAGGGTTCCAGGATTCCATTTGCATTGGAGAACGTCAATTCTTCAGTGTGTGTGATTCAGAGGCTGTGAAATATCATCTGATCTATTGCCAAATTAAGAGATAGCTTCATACAGAGGTTATCATAGTATTTCAAGTATTTTGAGAGATAACTTCATACAGAAGTTATCACAGTATTCCAGGTATTTATTTCTTTATGTTTTGATTCAAATAAGTTATACAGATAGAGATATTATGTATCAGAGTCAGATCTCTTGAGATCAGTGGTCCTACAAATAGGGTGTAATTTAGCGGCGGCCGTACGAAGCCCGTACAGATTCATACAAGTTTGCACAGAAACCGACATCGGGAGAGAGAGATCTGAAGAGACCGACGTCGACAGGTTAACAACGCCCAGTCGACTGACGACGGTAGTATAACTGATGTCGGCATCTGTGTGTCGACACAGAAAGGCTGAGACTTCCAGATTTCAATTTTTATAGCCAGATTTGCAAAGGACAAGGGTTTTAAGACTGTATTTTGATATTATTTTATATGAATAATTGAGGACACCTATTGTAACCATCTGGACAATTAATAAGATTAATGATTTGATAGTTAAGAGATTTACTGTGGATTAATTGTTTAATTGATTTCATCTTGCAAAAATCATATCTTATTTCATTCAAAGGTAAAATATAGGTGAATAGTTAGAGAAATATCCAGTTCCAGAATTGAGGGGAAAAGGGGATATTACAAGGTTTAATAAATCTAATGTTCAATGTTATTACTACAAGAAATATGGTCATTATGCAAGTGACTGCAGAAATAAACAAGGATATGTGTACAAGTAGAATGCTAATTACACAGGTGAATCTAGTTCTAATCCAGGTGAATCTAGTTCTAATCCTAGAAGCATGTTTCTTACTTGTAATGTTACTCAAGAAAAGACTAAAGATATTTGGTTTTTAGACAGTGGATGCAGTAATCATATGGCAGGAAATAAAGAATTTTTTGCTAGTCTTGATGATTCTGTAAGATCAGAAGTGAAATTAGGAAATGATATCAGAGTAGATGTCATGGGTAAAGGTGTCATAAATGTTTTGGCCAAGAATGGTGAAAGAAGGTTTATACCTGATGTTTATTTTATACCTAGACTAAAACATAATCTTTTGAGTGTTGGTCAGTTAGTGGAGAAAGGTTACAGAGTATCCTTTATGTATAATGTCTGCACAATATTGGACAAGTTTTCAAGTGACAGGTTGATAGGAAAAGTGGAGATGACCAAGAATCGCATGTTCCCTCTTCATATTCAGTGCATCCAAGGAAAAAAGGAAGCACACTTCAAATCCATACAGCTAGACCAATCATGGTTATGGCACTCAAGGTATGGACATTTACATTTTGGAGGTTTAAATTTGTTACAGAAAAAAAATATGGTGAAGGGTTTACCACCAATAGAATAGCCAAGAAGTTCATGTGACAGTTGTATTCTGGCAAAACAGCATAGATAGAGTTTTCCAGTAGGAGGCTCATATAGAGCTAAGGTAATATTGGAGTTAGTCCATAGTGATTTATGTGGACCAATGCAAACTCTATCATTTAGAGGTAGTACTTATTTTCTAACCTTTATTGATGACTTTAGCAGAAAAACTTGGATCTACTTTCTAAAAAATAAGTCTGAAGCCTTTGGAATGTTTAAAAAATTCAAGGCAATGGTTAAAAAGCAGAGTGGCCGTTATATCAAGGTACTCAGATCAGATAGAGGAGGTGAATATATGTCTAATCAATTTCAATATTTTTGCAGATATCATGGAATCAAAAGATAGTTGACTACAAGGTACACACCACAGTAGAATGGTGTAGCAGAAAGAAAGAACAGAACAATCATGGAAATGGCAAGAAGCATGTTGAAAGCTAAACACTTGTCAAATGAATATTGGGCAGAAGCAGTAGCATGTGCAGTGTATATTCTGAACAAAAGCCCAACAAAGAGTGTAAGAGATCGAATTCCACAAGAAGCATGGACTGGTAAGAAATATAGTGTATATCATTTCAAAAATTTTGGTTGTGTTGCATATTCTCTTATACCATCTAAATTGAGAAAGAAACTTGATGATAGAGGTGAGAAATGCATTTTTATTGGCTATAGTGAAGAGTCAAAAGCTTATAAGCTGTATAACCCAATTTCAAAGCAAGTGATTATAAGTAGAGATGTAGAATTCAAGGAAGAAGAAGCATGGGATGGTAGCACCATCACAGTTGGAGCACCAATTCCACAGTATGAAGTTTCTGAAGAATAAAATTTGCAAGGTGGACAATCCTCTCCACAAGCAGGCACAAGCACTCCAGTAAGAACACCTAGAAGGTTTGAACAAGGTGAATCATCTAGTCATGCATGTCACCCTACTCCAAATTTACATGTGATGAATCAGATCCAACTCTTGCTACTTTAAGAGCAAGATTGAAAGGTAAGAAGATGAGAAGTTTAAATGAGATTTATAATCAAGAAGAAAAAAAATTAGATTTGGTTTCAAATTTTTCTCTTTCCACTCATGACCCTATGTATTATGAAGAAGCAATTAATGAGGAACATTGGCTAAAAGCAATGGATGAAGAGTTGAATGCTATTGAAAGAAATCAGACATGGGATCTAACTAATTTACCTGAAGGTAAGGATTGTATTGGAATTAAATGGGTTTATAAGACTAAATTTGATGCAGATGGAAATGTTGAAATGCACAAGGCAAGGTTAGTAGCAAAAGGTTTTGCACAAGAACATGGAGTGGACTATAATGAAACATTTGCACCAGTTGCTAGATTAGATACTATAAGAATGGTATTATCCATAGCTGCTCAAAATAATTGGTACGCATATCAAATGGATGTAAAATCAACTTTCTTGAATGGATTTCTAGATGAAGAAGTATATGTGAAACAGCCCACAGGTTATGAAGTTCAAGGACATGAAGAAAAAGTTTACAAATTGAAGAAGGCTCTTTATGGTCTTAAGCAAGCACCAAGAGCATGGTATAGTAGGATTGATTCTTATATGATAAACAATGGTTTCAACAGAAGCAGTAGTGAGCCTACTTTGTACACAAAAATCAACATAGAAGGTCAGATTTTGATTGTGTGTTTATATGTTGATGATTTGATTTTTACTAGAAATTTGTCTGTAGACACTTTTAAATCAGCAATGAAGAAAGAATTTGAAATGACAGATTTGGGATTAATGAAGTATTTTTTGGGAATAGAAGTTGAACAATCAGAGAAAGGAATTTTTATCTGTCAAATAAAATATGCAATGGATGTGTTAAAGAGATTTAGGATGCTGAATTGTAAACCAACACCTACACCAGTTGCTACAGGGACTAAACTTAGCAGAGAAGACCAAGGGTCTGATGTTGATTCTACAACATTCAAAAGGCTAGTTGGTAGTTTGATGTATCTTACAGCTACTAGACCAGATATCAGTTATGGGGTTAGTTTAATCTCAAGATTCATGGAGTCACCAAAAGACTCACATTGGAAAGTTGGAAAAAGGATATTAAGATATGTAGCAGGACCTACAGATTATGGAATTTTATATTTCACAACTAACGATTTTAGTTTGATTGGTTTTACAGATAGTGATTTTGCAGGTAGCGTTGATGATAGGAAGAGTACTTTTGGATATGTCTTTCTTTTAAGTACAGGGGTGGTCACATGGGCATCCAAAAAGCAGCCTATAGTGACACTTTCATCAGCCATACAGTTTAATATATGCTCACACTCAAGGTGAAGGGAGTAAATTGTTAAGTTTAAGTAGTGAAATATTTTTTCTCTCATCTTTCTTGTTCGAAATCTCCAGATTAACTGCAACGGAAGTGGTAAGCCGTGGGCAACTCCATGCACCCCTTCTAAAATCCTTAGAAGATGATGCACAGAGAAATGCCTTCTTGCTCCCTATTTTCCTCTGGACAATCCTCAAAAGCTGTCTACCGTACACCGTGTTTTCGGAGAATGCAACATAATCATGATGCTTTAAAGGTCAGATAAGTTGTTCATTTAAATAAGTTCGGTAGTTTATAGTACAATAAGTTACATTCAGTGTGTTCCAAGTCTTGACCGACAGGTGCGACAGTAAAAACTTGGGGCCTTCCACCAATATATCTAGAATTACAATTACAAAAGCTAGCCTCCTCTAAATTACCTTTTGAAAAAAAATACAAAACTTAGTCTGTTTTATCTTCAATTTCGTTTATTTTAGACCATTATTTATTCCAAACTATGAAGAACTTGGCCGTGTTTAGAATGCAATTTTATGTTATGTTATGAGAGGTCTTGAATGTATCAGGATCTTCCAGCAGATCAGAGAGCCGATGTTGTAACTAGTATGGTGTATGAAGCAAATACGATGCTGCGGGATCCTGTATATAACTTTGCAGAAATTATTTCTCAACTACAGCACCAAATATCACATCTGCAATCGCAATTGGCAGGCGCGCAAGCAGAAACATTCAACCTGTGTTTGCACCAGTCTAATCTTATTTCTCTCTTCTCACAATTCGACATTTCGAGGAAAGACGCAATGCCCATTTCTCCGACTGAAATTGACCCATACAATAACGATAACATTGCAGATGATATGGAGGAGTTATACTTAAAGGATCGGCAAATCTAAGATTTTTAGACCAAAGGTCTAAAATGGATTTCTTCCTGTTTTCTCTTGACTGGGACCTGATTTGGTAGTTTTTAGAACTTGTAAAATAACATATGTGATGAGATTTTTGCACAAATTTATGAACAAATTTATCTGAATGAAGAGTGTAATCACAAATTTATCTAGGGTAGGACAAATTTATCTGAATGAAGAGTGTAATCACATCTCATGATACACACATTAAGACACATCCCTTTATGTGGAAATGTTACCCTATTAGAAAACATGAATTCAAAGCTAGAACAAGGGTGTACAAAGCAATTTGTGTACTTAGAAATGTGGGATCAATGAAATTATGAATGTTTCTAGTGTTTATGAGGATTGTGAGAGCGATCTTTGTCAGGAACCCTAGACTTTCATAGTTTGAGGGGTGGTAAAACATGTTAGTAAATTTAGAGAGATACCAGGTTGAGTTTATTGATCCATTGAATCCGTTGAGGGGATTTATTCTACTTGAGCATCATAGAATTCTTAAATATCAAGTTTTTTATTCATCTTTCTCTAGTGGTGATTGCGCATATATCAAATAGATATTTTGTGTGATGAACATGTGATACTTAACTAATTTTTCAACATAATTATAACATAATACTTTCTCCTTATGAACCCACATCTCTAACTCAGTAGGTTGCTGGACTGATGTGGTTCTAGCTATCCACTAGTTATTATTTTTTCCTCTATAATATTTGTGCCTCCATGGGTAGCTACCATAACTAGTAATTGTTTTTACAAGGGATAGAAAATGCATTCTAATATAGTCAGTATTAAATCATTTTAATTTAAGATCAATTGAAAGGGGTAATTATACTTTTACTAATTTCTTGGACACTCCTGGTTAGGATTGATGAAGGGAAGGGATATTTTGGAATTATAATGGAAAAACTAATCAAATTTTCCAAGAGGGATATAGAAGCATAAAATGGAAAGGAACAATGTGGGAAAGTTTCGAAGCAAGAGGGAAAAACTAAAGATGTTATGGAAAAACTCAAAAAAATAAAAAAGAGAGATTTTTTGCTAATAGAAATTAAATTTAGATATGAACCCTCAAGGAAAAATAATGTGTATAGTGGAATTTTAATTGTTCCAAAGAATTTAGAGAGTTAATATAACTATAGAGGGATAGATATGGTGAAAAAATGGAAATTTTTAACTTTTTTTTGAAAATTTGATTGCCATTTGGTTACTCCTACTAAAATCATGTTTTCAAGTGTGAGGTTACCAACTATTATCAACTATGATCACTCTATTATTGGTATTCTAAAATTATTTTGTTGAATATGTGAACCAACTCTATTTGGTTACCTAATGGTTTTGTGGAATCTCTTTGGCCACCAATGTATTTTAAATGAGTACCATTATCTAAAAAAAAATTGCCACATATATACCCCTAAGTGACATATCTTCATTTACCTCATGGGTGGAAATTAATCAGTTAGGATGGGGCCATTTCCATTTTTATTATTATTTTTTTTCAATGGGCTCACTACTTTGAGGTTCGTGTGGTACTCATCATAGTGAGTTTTAGGGCTCATACCTAATTAATTCAAACATTTATGTAGAGGGTTATTTACCCATATTCAAAACTACAATGAATATGTAGAAAACAAAGACATGGAAAAATATTTCTATAAATGAGGCAACTATTGAAAATACACCAACACAAAAAATTTATCTCAAAACTATCTATAGGGAAGGAAAGTGCTCTGATACCAGATGTGAGGATATTTATGCACAAAGTTATGAAATACAAAGAATAAATGTACAATGAAATGAAATTTGGAGAATAAAACTAAGTAACTTTTATATTGTATGCTACTTCTAGGGTGAAACCTCCTTTGAGCAATCTCAATATATTAATATTTGTGGATGCCTTCATTGGGTCTTAACGCTTACTTAAATACTAAATCTATTATAATAACTGCTAATTACCATGTATGTGAGATAATTGAAATATAATAAAGGGACGAATTATAAAACATTTGCATCCATAGAGACTAATACACTAATAATGCAAAGAGAAGGATAGGACATATGTTCTTAATAAAATATATAATATTTAGAAAGGAAAGGCATTTTTTAAGTTTGAGGATGTGAGGTTTACTAAATCAATTAATTTGTAATATATGAGACTTTTTTTATCTTTACATATATAAGAGATATTAAATTGAATTTGAAATATAAGTCTATATATTTTATCTTTTTATTATCTGATATTCAATCTAGAAAAAGAAATAACTTATTAATACTATATTGTATTAGCAACCTTGTCAACTTAATAATATCTTTAAAAGTAAAATGTTGATATTTTTTAATCCATAAAAGCTATTTGACAAAATCATGAGATATATTTTGAGTCTAGATCCCTTCTCAATTATATGACCACAACCAATCTTATACATTTGATGATATTTGAACATGTATAGGGATGGACATAATCAATCCATTTAATAAACTCATTTACATATGTTCAGTAATTTAACCCCACCTCTCTTTGATTAATTTAACCCAGAGTGAGGGAGAACCCAAGGGCATAGGTTTAGAACCATAAACCTTATGTTGGAAGGGACTCGATAGATTTCAATCAATATACTCATCACATACAACACATATTGAAATATGCATCAATCCTTGAAAAAACTACAAATAATATTTTATGATGAACACACCCACAAATAATATAGTACCTACAAGGTCTATAAAGATAAAAATTATTTGAAATAGTGAAAATCAGGTTGGTAAGAACCTAAAGGATATCGATCAATCTACTCATCACACCCACCTCATATAAAAATAGGTATCAATCAATTAAGAAAATACATAGGTTTTTTAAATTATAAAAACATTTAGAAATAATGTAATGCTTTAAAAAACTACAGTGATAAGAACTGGTTCAGACTGTAAACCTCAAACTAGTGAATGCTTTAAAATAGATATCAATCCATCTATTCAATATATTGACCTCATAATTAAATAGGTATCAATAATTGAAAAAAGCCATGTACAAAATTCAAAGATAAACACACTCACAAACAACACATTCCTTGCAAGAGAAACAATGGTAAGAGTTTCTACCATTACCATAATGATGATCCCAAATATCACGAATGACATACACCACAAGTTGCTCAGTGAGAAGATATTGGATCGATATTAGAGTCGAGGCATTGAATTAAATAATCATGGCATTAAATTTGAATTTTATTGGAAAGATAATGGAAATATAAATGTACATTAAAAAGGATGACAATCCTTGGGAAGGGGATTTTTATCCATAAGAGGAGTACATGTATTAGATGCTATGGTGAGAAGTTCCTTCCATATTAATTTTTCAAGATTAATAATATAAAATAGGTCTTATAATGTTCCACAGTAGACTTAAATTTACAACCTACTTAACCCAACCATATAAAACCTAACAAGAAATGAATTCTCAACAACTCATGTTGTTTTATGCTACCTTAAACTTATAGATGAATTGATATGCAATACTACTTGTAGTGGCATGCATAACCTGGCTACTACATTCATATTTAAAGAAGTTCATTTCAGGTTAAATAATTTCATTTAATTAAAGGAAGAGATTTTTTAGGGAAGAAAATTTGTTCATTATTTTTATTTTTATTTTTCTCAATTATAACTTTGTATGTATAGAAAAAAATGGCTTTCTGGCTCTTCTCTTCTCCTTATTTTTTTTGTTTTCCATATTTTTAAAATAAATTCTTAGTGTATTTTTTATATATTGGTATTTAGTTTGAATTATCTATATTAATGTTCATGTCGAGTTCTAGAGGCTCTAATTTATATTTGTGCATTTACATGTAACTCCCTTTATCAGTTTATATCTTTTTAGTCTTTTGAAAAGGGACCATTTTTATGGTCATAAAAATTAAATATCATTTGTAATACCTTATTACTTTATATTTTGGTCCTTTACAAATCAATATGAATTAATATAAATCAATAGTATTTTTCTTTCTTAAGTATTGTAATTTGATACAAACATCAATAATTTCATATTTGAATTTGAAGATACTTATAAATAGGAAAGTGTTGTAGTCTATTTGATGAGGAGGCAATAATTAAAAAATATAGTATTTGTGATAGAATTATGTCATGTTATATCTTTTTTTATACATGTTATATATAGTTTTTATGTTATTTATTTATTTTGACATATTTATTCCAATCTAAGGGGTTTGACTATAAGAGGCCTAGTCACGTAAGATTAACCACTCAAACACTATTATGTATCACTAACCCTAGTCTTACATAATTCTCCATGTTTTGAAATTTTATCTCATCATAATAACCAAGGTGTCAAAATGCATACACAATATAAAATTAAAAAGTAAGGAAAAAAAATCATAAAAGCTTTGTTCATTATAAAGATCTATGAGGACCCATAAGATCATTTAAGGACCATATAATCAGTCTTAGAACCCTACTCATATCAATCCAAAATTTCAAAATGACTATTTGAATAGTATATTTAATTTTGGTGAAAGATTTATGGTGACATGTAAATAAGATAAGAGCCTTTTATGTCTAGAATTTCCTCACATGTTAAAATGAGATACTAAATAAAGTGTTATTTATATATTTTCCTTGACTTATGATGTTTAATTAGAGACAATTTTCATTTAAATTAAGCATTTTGGTGAACCTAGTTACATTATTCTTCCCCAATATCCTAGGTATAATTGTCTTGCATGCTCATATATATATAAAAAAATGTTTTCTCAATTAGGCCTATCCTTAACTCTATGCTCTTTATGAATCCTATTTTTTTCTTGAAACAATATTAAGTTTGGTCCAATATGATTCATGTATTTATAGATGCAATTTCATTTTATGAAACCAAAATTGAAATATATAAAATTCCAACAAATATAAGTGCTAAGCTCATAAAAATTGAAATGAGATTTGTCAAAAATCCCTTGGTTAGACCTAATCTATGTTTAAAAAGGGTAAATGAGACCAAAAAAAAAATTAAGGTATATTTGGAATGTAATAGTATGATCACTATAATATTTTGACTATTCTAATCCATATTTAATATTTCCTTTAAGTCATAAAAGAAATTGAATTCCAACCTTCCTCCTTAAATCCACATTCAAACCCAGACATGTGTCCTTAATATTACTTTATATTACAAAAATATAACGTCTCAATTTTAGTTTAAATTTTCCTCCAACATCAATCTAGTTTATCTAATTTTATTTTTATCTATTTGCATTTAAATACATCTTCTATGTGTCTTTAAATATATCCCTAAGGTGACTTACAATATGTCACTAAATGTGATTTTAAATTTTTCACTAAGCTGACTTCAAATGTGATAATAAAAGTGACTTTAAGTCTATTTGTAAGATAAAATTATATTCATAATTAAATTTGAGTTAAAGTGTGAAATTAGTTTTGATTTTGAGTGTGATACTAGTTCATCTTAAATTGTGATTTTAGTTTCAATTTAAATTTGAAATTATACTAAAAAATAGCAATTTCTAGTTGATTAAAGTTAGATCATAAATTAAAATAGTATTTTTTATTAAAATAAAATTATTTAATATTATTAATTACTAAATAATTATATCTTATTAAAAAACTATAATTATCATATATATAATTAAAATGTTAATGTTAATTGTAAAATATACATAAAAAAAAGAATGGGATAAATGTGACATTTTAAGTGAATTGTACTAAAAATGTATTTGAAACATATTACCCAAGAATAATAATATAAATTAATTAAAATTTTAATATAATGGAGTTCATAATCATATAATAAGAAATTTAAAACTTATCAAGTCATGATTGACCCTAGACAAGTACATTAACACCATTTGTTTCAGCTATATTATGTAAACTCTCAATGGCATCTCCCAAACCATCACTTCCACTCACACTACCTAAACCATAAAAACTGTCAAAATCCTTATAGCTTCATGTGGGGTGCGATGCAAATCCATCACATGAAGTACCAAAATTTTGTTAGACTTAATCAACTGATATATAATTAGAATTGTTCATTCACACTAAACCTTAATGGATTTTATGCTTCACCTACATAATGCAAAATTAAAAAATATGAAAAGTATCATCAAATGAAATTATCAATATTTAAAAAAAATTAATATAAATATTATTAAGTTACAAAACAAAATATATGTTCCAATAGTTTTTCACCTTGATTTACTTTCTCTTTAGGTTATTCCTCTATTTTTGAAGGGTGCCTCTTCTAGAGCATTATATGAAATATATATTATAAAAACATAAGTTAGAATACATTAAATAATGCACTAAAATTTTACATTATTTTTTTTAAATTTTTTGAGTTTACTAGTATCTCTCAGATACACTCTTAGACTATTATCTTTGATGAGGCTTCATTATTTTATTACTAGTTATAAAAATTAAAATTGTTTATAGTATATATATATTCAAAACATATAAATTCCTAAGTTAATAAATAAAAGGATCTATTTAATTCATGCAATAGTTGTTACATAATTTCCAACATGATATTGGATTGAAGTTAGGTGAGATAAAGTTGATGTGTTACATGAAGCGTGCTCTTACCAAAATGCCCTATTTTTGAAATCTAAAATGAGGACCCTCTATGTTTATGCGTTGTGAAATGAGTTAGTAAAGGTTCAATATAAAAATTATGGTTCAAATTCAAGGATACTATAATAGTATTATCATAAGCCCTCCACTTATAAATTTAAGATTTAGTAGAATGAGGTATTCAATTGATTCTAATGTAACCAAGCTGACTGAGTGTTTGTTGAGTTTATTTATGATTATAATTTATATATAAGATTAAAGGTCCAAATGGAAAGTTTTATGCAAGTTATTAAGTACATCTATTTGGATTTCAGTTCTATGACGTTCATTGAATTCATGTTTTCATTTGATTCATGGACTAGCTTGGCTAATTGGATTTTCTTAGTTGTGTGATCTTTCTAGGATTATTCAAACTAAAGAGGGCCAACTTCAATGAAGCCCACATGATCTAATTTAGATATATTTTCTATAATATGGGTGACCCTTTTTATACTTAACAATTTCACATGAGTTTTTTAACCAACCCTTAATTATGGATATTTTTTGCACTAAGAGTAGATATCAAATTTAAGAGTTGAAATGTTGTTTAAATTCTAATGGATAATGCTCAATATCTAGAATTGAGATACACATATTCATCAAGCTCAATTTCTACTATCAAATAAAATGATAAAGGAAAAGACTCCTAAATAATCAAGATAAATGGGATCATTCCATAAGTATCCATCATGTCATCTAATGAGAATGTAGTTAAGTGAAGATCATAAAGTCATCTGTGCAGCTAGAGTAGCATTGACTATCCACATGTCTCAATCCTACTTGTTTGAATCCTACATACATATACATAATTTATAAAATTCAATGTGCATCCAAATAACTAAGATTATGCCATGTATCATGATGTTACATGAAGCCTGATATAGTTTTCAGTCACCCAGGGGTGTTATAGATGTTAGAGCTCTAGGAGATCCTAAAAAATTGGTAGATGCTATGCGAATATTATCAGAGCTGTTAGTCTGCCATTCATGTCATATATTTTATAGCCTTAAGATAAATTCACAAATAGGAAGATGTTTCATGGATATTGTAAGAATCGTTAGTCTCTTTGGGGTGTTAGATATGTGATAGCCTCATAAGACCCTAAAAAGTAGGTAAATGTTGATTGAAGTTTATCATAGTTCTTATTTTCCTAGGGGCATTAGATATGTTAAAGCACCAAGAGAGCTTGATGATTAGGTATATTTCATGTGGATATTTTTAGATTTTTCAATCTCTTAAGGGTGTAAGATATTTCAATGACACAATAGACCTTGAGGAATAGGTAGATGTCATATGGAGCTTGTTAGTGTTTTAGGCCTCTTATGGTTGTCAAAGATGTTATATGCCCAAAAAACCTAATGAATAGGTATATTTCACATTGATCTTATAATATTTGTTAGTATATTATGGTGTCAGAGATGATAGATCCCTAACATAATCCTATGAATAGATAGATGTCATGTAGATCTTGTTAACGTTGTCAGTATCTCATGGGTGTCAAATATGGCATAGCCCTAAAAGAGCTTGATGAATGGGCAGATGATGTGTGGAGATGTTAGAGTTATCAGTCCCTTGACGATGTCAAATCTTTTAGAAAATAAGATAGCCTTACCAACTTCAAGATTCCACATGGTAATTCCATAAAAAATCATGGGAAAGGATTGAGAAATTCCAATTAAGTCAAAATTTGTATCGAATCATAGAGTACCAAGCTCCATGCCCATACACCAAATGACAAAATGGGTCAGAGTGGCCTAAGGATAGGAAAGATATAGGTTGGACTATAATCCAATAAAAAAAATGGGCTACTTGTGCTTGGGAAGTCCAAGTGGACAAGTTTAGTATATGAGAATATAAAAGAGTAACACCTAGGAATGCTTAATTGGTAAAGCCTTTATAAAATTTACAACCAGTAGAGGACATATAGCCAACTAGAGGATAACTAGGGTGCCATGAGAGTTAATATGGGTGTGTGCCTACCACACACTTGAACTAATCAAATTGGGTAACAATTATCTGATTGAACAAACTAAATACATCCCTTCATCATCACCAAATCTAAGCTATCATATGTTTTCAAATTATCTAAGTAAATGCAAACTTTGGAAATAATTGAGTGGATGGTGACACTAACTTAGAATTAAAATTTCACACAAGGTGATACCCAAAATGCCATTAATAAATGAGATCTTTGTAGAGCACTATTAGACCTTAAAGTGATCCAATTTACCATTATCTCTCCAAACTTTTAAGTATCCTTAATTTTTTTCCATTCTTGAGTTTTTAGTGCTTCCATCAAATTCATAATTTTATGATAAAATCCATAGGGTTACACATTAAAATAACATACATTTATATAATTGGTTTTAAGAAGTATTAAACCTCCTAGATTAAACCCTATTTTATCATGAGATCTTGGTAAATACATGGATTGAGATACATGAAATATATGGGGTGATTTAATATTTAGTATTCAATATTGAGCAATGGTCCGTAATGGATGATATCAATGCATACACATTCATCTATTTCAAGAAGTATGTAACATAGGGATGATCTTGTTAAATAATCTATTTAGTGAGAAGGATGTCATACATGTGAAATAATCTAGGTAAATTTAATGAGTATAATCATTTAAAATAAGGAAATATTATACCTTTAGATCTTCTTCGACTTTAATATGGTCAATAACATCATTAAGGACCGAGGGGGTGGAAATTGTTACATGATGAGCTATCTTAGAGATGTGGTCTCTAACACCATCACATTCAAACCATCATTATTATCACCATGGACCCCTTCTAAGTCTATGTTTCATGTTATTTTATACAAGTTATATTCACATAATTACATAAATCACATTTGGGACATCTATGAGTCCTTCTAGAAAGTGGTCTACATGACCATAAACAAGATCACCATGTTGTGAATCTTAGATGAAATTAGTAAAATTCTTCAGTCCATAAGATACTCCTAGTTCTATTAAAATAAAAACAACATTAGGATAGAATTCATAAGTAAATACCCTTTCTTTCTTCCCTAATAGGTCTTGAATTTTCTTACTACACAAGATATTTCTTATCAATTGGCTAAAGGTGTCCTAACTTACTCTTTTAATGATTCAGTAAAGGATTAATAGGAGTTTCCAATCTTCATCTACCACCATGAATATAATAACTTACCCATCCTATATTATATGGCACATATCATAAATTCATAGTCCCTAGGGAGGGCCGAACATAGATAATATGATCATTGATAGATCATTAATGGCCATATGAAAATATTTGCAACCATGCTCTACATCACGTATCACTACAAGGCCCTTTAATATGATGAGATTCATATCAATCCATCTAATCATGACAATGTACTCATAATGGTAGAGACAATATATAAGAAAGGAAGGAATGCATAATTTGGGATGGTCACTAATGAAATTTTGGTGGTACCTTTATAGGCTCCTCTAACTCAACTCGAAGAGTAAATTCAGGTGACTCTATCCCCCACATCAAGGAGAGTTATATAAGGGGTCCTTGTACCTTCACCTCCATGAGGTTTATCCCACACATGATGTGATTAAAGCTCTACCACAAGTAATTTCATAATCTAATTCACCATTTAAGGCACATATATAATATAACATTGAGATTATCCTTGAGGTGATCCTAGATTAGGACTAGCAAGTTCCACCCCTAGATATTCCTTACTCCTCTACCAATACCCCCACATAAACCATGGAACCACATCTAATATTCCCTAATATCACTAAGTATATTATATTAGGTCTATCCCCACTTCTCTTAGTGCCAACTCCTTGAATCATGAAGGTTCCCTTGGATATGGCCATGTTCAACATCCTCACATACTAATTCTCCTTTTGCTCACCTAATTTTGCCCATAAGAATCGTTATAGTCCACATGTGATCTCTAGGAGTCTATGTTTTATGGCTCTCATCTCTAATAATGTCTAGTTTATTTCCATTAGTGTCATTAGTTCTTGGAAGGGACAAACCTATAGTGGATCCTATACTCATAATGCCATCATAAACCATGAATACATTACTAGTAACCCCATTAGTTACTCCTCTACATAAACACTTCCCAATTTACCCTCATCAACTACTTTGACGGACACATAATTAATGATTGTACATATATGTACAATTCTAGTGTCCCTCCATTCCATAGTTCTTATATTTACTCTTCTAGTGGTGTAAGTTACCCCAACATAAAACTCAACCATATGTATTTTTATTAATATGGTGTAGGATGATCCCAACATGATGCCACAAAATTGGATTAAATTGATATTTGCATTTCACCATTTTAGGTTCTAGTTACCAAAACTATCTTTGCAACCATGTTTGTGACTCTAGATGACTAGGGTAAGAGATCCAAAAAGAAACAAAATTTAACTCTCTCTCCTCTTGTAGCTCACCAATTATGTTCCTCTATCACCTTGGGCATTCAAGGATACAAATTTAACCAAATGATTTATTAATTTTCATTATTGGCCCATATGTTAACATGACATCAAACTAGAAGTGAGCCTAATTATTGCCATGGGGATCCCCATTCATCCTTCATACTTTTACTCCCACACCCCCTCCTTCTACACTCCTATTTTCTTTCCTTCCTTCCCCTCCATTCATTCTTCCTCCTACCAAACCTCCTCCATTTACCTTTTACTTTACCATCTCGCCATCATCCTCTTCCACCACCTTGGGAATTACTACATGCTTAAGTAGAAATTAGTACTTAACACCTATGGAAGTACAAAGGCCACAAATGGTTCATCATGTTTACCCAAAGGTCAAATGGGAGTTTGATAGAGTGAGTGCAAGTAAGAAAAGTTTTCTCACATAGATATTTACTAAGGAAGGAGACTCAATGGTATGCATCACTAAGCAAGATTTATTTTCACTCACCAAATTAATAACTATGAGTAGAGAATAAAGGTAGCATAAGACATAGTCTTAGATATCTATACCATGGATGCGTTCAATAATAAAATGATGAAGGATCCAAGGGAATAATTAATAACTTTGGAATCAAAGGTAAGGAGCACCTTCCCTATAGGATTACTTATCAAAGTGGAAGAAGCTCTCAAAATATTTTTAATCATATTTAGTTAAGAAAATAGATAAATACATAAAATTAAATAGCTTCAATAAAGGACAAAAACATATTAGGGGACTATTATCTAAGAGGATAATAAGTGCAAGAAGTTAGTTATTCTCATGAATAAGGGGATGTTCCTAAAATTGAAATCTATTCCCCTTGTAGACTTGTAATTGTTAGATAATTTTTTAGGAGTCATGAGAGCACCCAATGAGGATTTATTGATAATAACCAAATCAACCATTAATTTATTAGAGAAAACTATGGACCAAATCCTTAATTATTTCAATAATTTTAGTATTTCAACATTTTTCTACCATGATGCCACCCTATTGGGAAGGCATGAAAATGGTGTTCACATAACACACTTTGATGATATCATAAAGATAAATTTGGATAAAAATATTAATATAGGAGCTAAATCCACCTTATAATTATCCATGCAATCCATGGAAATCATCAGTAATGTCCAAAGGTGAAGGTATCTGTGGATGTCCCAAGCAAGGATCATGAGAAACTTATATATCGAGTAAAAAAAATATTTTGTGAGCCATATATGAATCTATATAATAATTGTAATGAGGATAAATTCATTGATCAATCATAAGAAGCTTATAAATATTTTTCAAATAGGTTGAGAAGTGGTCCACCTTTGACCTTCTCTTACTGGGACCTAGGGAATCTTATCTATTTATTTTTGAAATATGAATCCTTTTGTATAATTATGTTACAACCATTTTAGGCCATGATGTCCCTAAAATGGGACTCATAATACTAAGATAAAATCCCCATTCTTCCCTTATATATATGACAATCCAATATTTTATAAGGGCCAAATCTATTTATAAACAAATGTTATAAGGTTAATGATAAATTTGTTTTTATGTGTAAATGCATCTAGTTTTCTTGCATGTATTTAGAATTTTTTT
The DNA here is from genome assembly GCA_037957365.1 of Torreya grandis. Taxonomy (NCBI): domain Eukaryota; kingdom Viridiplantae; phylum Streptophyta; class Pinopsida; order Cupressales; family Taxaceae; genus Torreya; species Torreya grandis. The sequence goes on along the minus strand of JARHVA010002775.1, from coordinate 450,908 downwards.
ATTTAAGTGGATAATATTAATTTTATTGGATTATAATTTTTGTTTTCTATAGGTTTCATGCATTAATAAGATCTATATTTCTTTTCTCTAATTAATCTTTGTGATTCTTTTCATTTTATTTGAAATATGTTAAGAACTATGTGTAATTAACTATAGTATTGTTATCAGTTTATCCATTAAAATAATATTCAACTCAATCATCCCCACCTTTTATTTAAACTATTTGACTATGTGACTAGAGACTGAGCCATCATGAAACTTAGCATAAAGTGGTGCAACTATATCTAGGCATGTTTTGGTCATGTAAGCATTTGTGTTGGCCATTTATTTATAAATATTTTTATCTATAGCTTACCCTATATCATTTTTTATGTTTATTTGTGAGCATATGATATTTATATTGGTTTTTAAATTATGGAGTGAAATAGAGTAGGACTCTCAATTTTAATGTGTTATAATTTGTTCAACAATAAGTGTATAAGTTATGTGAGTCAGTGAGAATATTATTATTGGAAATCTAGTGATAACATTGCATCTTTGGGAGATCTATTTAAAGAAAGCTATTTAATGAATCCCAATAACTAGAACTAGTGCCCTATGTTTCCTCAACAACATTTCCTAATTTAGAGGACACAACTTCACTAATTATTTTATAGCTCTCTTAGTGTGTCTAGATGAATAGATGTACATGGGATAAATATATTACACCAAGATTTAGCTATTTCTATAATAATCGAATACTTATGAATGTCTAAAAAGGCTCTAATCTATTAGACTATCTAAGATCAATTTAGAGCATAACATGAAAATCACTAGATCTTGATCTAGCCTTGGACACCTAATTATATCCCCTTTGTAATTTCATTAGAGAAATATAACTACTGAATGACGACCATGATTTTTTGGTGACACCTAATAGGTCATCCCCTTAGTTTTCCCATAACAAACCTACACCTATGGTTGAACCTATGGCATGGTTGGTTGGGTCTATCATTGATATTATTTGAGTTTCCCATACACAAGAACCTAGAAAGGTACATCAAAATATTTACATAAAATTTTGGCTATATTGATGGGGAACATGTGACTTCATAGAAAAATGCTTGTAGGGTTCTTAATGTTTAACGTGAATACGTTTCCTATAGTATTTTACCATTCATCTAATGGATACATTATATGATTCATTCCTAATATTTCTATAAGGATCCATAACAATCTAGGACCAATTCATAAATACGTTCCTCACCTAATTTAGGCATGATATTTTTGTAGTTGTGTTATACCAATAATTCAAATTCATCAAGAGAGAAACAAATAAAACCATAAGGAATTTTAATGCCTAGTTTTAAATTATGTATAATAAAATCATGGTGCTATATAAAATAATTACTAAATTGGACATTGATATGTCAAATAATGCATTAGATCAATGGAAAAACCTATTCCTTGTACATATATCCTTTAGTGGTGGGTTTTCCCCTATTTTATAGTGAGTCCATTAAATCAGATAGACAAATCAATACCTAAGGTATATTTGCACCCACCATCCCAAATACACTTTCAAATGTACATGTTCTCAATGCCCTCTTTTAGAATAACCAAAATGTATGTGTGCCAGTGATAAATCAACTTCCATTGAGACATGTTGCTTATAACGAACAATTGGGATTATTTAACCTTGTTAATAATTAAATTTTTCATCAACCCCACTGTTAATAACTATTACCTATTATGAATAATGTATAATGTGTACCCTAGGAATCCACCCACCGAAAAACATTAGAATATATAAATCAAATGGTATAAAATATAAAAAAATACTTCTCAAGTCTCTAAATATATGTTAAGAATAATGGTCATGAGATTTTGACTAGGAACTTAACCTACTAGAGATACAATCATCCCCACAACAACTCTAATGATAATATAGATCCATCACTTAGTAAACTCCCTAAAATCAAAATTTATAAATTAGACTTGTTGAATTGGTTCTATGTGCATAACAAAACCCAACATGGAGAGTTATACTACATCTAATTTTGAAGTTCCATTGATATATTATAAAGGGACATAGAGGAATATGAGATATTCCAATACCATCTCAGTAATATTGGTAAACTTGATTGTTTAGGCCCCTAAAAGGATTAAATCACTACCATGATGTTATATACCTTATATTTACCTAGTAAAGAGGAAAATAAAGTATATGAGACCATCCATGAGGTCCATGCCTCCCCATAATTCCAACTGAGTAATGACACTCTTATAAATTGGGCATAACAATAGTCTCTTACTACATCCAGTCCTAACAATAAAGCAACCCCTATGGATCTAAGAGATCAAAATTATCCTCCACATCTAAAGGATAATAATCCTAAGACACCTAAATACATCCATCCCTCCACTAGCAAGATTAGGTATAACATAGTAGAAATAATAAAGAAGATCAAGGAAAATATAACCTTGCATGAGCTTGCCCAGATCTTGATCAAAAGGACCTCATATTGAAATGGATCATAGGAAAAATAACCTAGAACAAATACAAACCCTTTAAAACCAATGTGTTGATACACAAAAAGAAGTTTTAGGTCCCACCTTTCCTATTTACTATTAAGTTATTTGAGAAGAACCTTCAAAACTACCTGGTTGACTTGGGGGCCTTTGCCAATGTTACAAAAGTGGGATTTTTTCAAAAAATTAGACTAAAACCATTAATTTAGATATTATAATGGTTCATTTTAATAATTCATAGGTTAAGGTGGTAGGGTAAATTTTAAATGTGCATATACAAGTGGAATCTGAACATAGGATCCAACATTTTATGGATGATACTAAGTAGAGACTAGTGTGAGATGTTAAATGGGTATCTGTTCATTAACTTCTCGCATATATGGTTTATTTTATTAGGTGTATCTAATCAAATCCATGTTGACAAAGAACCGAAGATGAAACACATGATCACAAAATACATTATAGCAAATGAAAGGGTAAACCTAATATCCTTTGACATATGCATATATAGTCTATCTACAAAGCATGATAGAGACCAAACTAATAAAATACTAAACTATCACATCTCTAGTCCCTATATTTCGATGAGGACCATTCTAAGTATGGTTCTAGGGTGAGAATCCTCCTGATTGAACCATCAAGATAATTACATTTGGCCACTTATAGGGTGCAGTTTCCTTTAATCAATAACTTGGTGGATTATGTGGCCTTGATATTAGGATTGTAGTTCATATTGAAAATTATTAGAAAATAGATAAATGTATTTGGAGATTTTGAGCTGGCAATGAACAAATTCAAGATAAAATTGTAATGTAATTTGTTTTACTTTAGGAACTATAAACATAGGGCATGGGATGTAATATAAATGTTTAATACTTTCAACATCATCCTTATTCCCAAGGAATAAAACCAAGTGGTTATTTCATTATAAATTATTGATAAAAAATTAATGTGCCTAGATTACACATAATTGCAAGGGTTTTTTATTAAGCTAGTCCCTTGTCCCTTTCTCCTAGACAATATAAAAAGCTTCTTCATCTTCTAGGTTGGACAACACATTATGAAATTCCTTAATAATTATGGGGTATTGAAAACCCAAGTCATAGGTTACGACAAAAGTGGAGATTAAAGAGATAGAGAGTATGACCTAGATGGTGTCTTAAAATTAAAATAAATACAATCTCCCAAAGGAATTATATCCTTGAAATTATGTTTTACCTTGACTAGTATACACATCAACCTAAGAGAGCACTACACTTAGATCATATATCCAAAACTATCAATTTGGGATCATCACAATATCTACAAAATGTTCATATTAACTTAGATTGTACCCCTAAAAATATTTAACATCTCAAAAGGTTTCTTCTACAATATTCATATGTTATTTCCTAGGCCTATGGACTCCTCAAAGTCTTCAACCTAGGGTGATTACACACACTATCCTAATCAATCAAAACCAAAATCCTTTCAAGAAATGGCATTGATTTATGAACCCAATATTATATCCCCTTATTCATAATGAATTTAACAATCTTATTTTAGTTTGTATTATATTCCCAATTCATCACTTGACATGGGTAGAGAAACTGGTACCCATTTGTAAGAATAATTGATAAATTTGGCTTTGTGAATTTTACAAATCTAAACCAAACTTTTGTTAAATATAGAAACCCTCTAGCCTCCCTTAATGAAGTGATACAAATTTTAAGTGGATCTTAGATGATTTACTTCTCTAGATGGATTATTGAGATACAATCAAATTACATTAAACCTGGAGGATCAAGCTAAAAATGCATTCAAAACCAAGTGGGGAACCTTTGACTACAAATGAATGTCATTCAACTTCATCAACTAAATAACAACTTTCTAGAGAGCCATGGACATTGATTTCAAATGTATGATATGAGGGTGAATTATTATTTACATGATGACTTGAATATTTTTTTCAAAATTCACATCTAATCACATTTTCCACTTGAAAAATATATTTGAATTATGAATAAGTTATGGTATCTCTCTCAGCCCAAACAAGACTCTGTTCAAATTTATCAAAGGTAAGATTCTTGGTCACATCATCATAAATGGAGTTATTTATAATGAAAATGAGAATTATAATATTACTTATATATTAATTTTTACTAATATTAAAAAAACAACTATTTATTTGTTAAGGGGTAAGGACACAAGGTTAGGAGACAAAAAAGACCTATGGACATGATTTTCTTGAAATTTAAGATATCTAAAATTTTATAGATAATTTAAGATATATATACTCCAAATTTAAATATGGTGTAAGAAATTGAAATGTATTATTTCAAGTCCAGTTTCCAAAAAACTATTTTTTAGAAAAACATGGTTATGTATAACTAGGTCAAACATCTAAAATTTGAACAGGAAATCAAATTTTTTTAGAAAATAAAGTAGATAGATGATTGTGTGGCCCAACAATTTTAAAGAAACATTTAATAATATCTCAAATACTTTGATCAATATTTATATAAGATATTATTGTTTGTTACCTAATTTTTTCATATTTTTTCAATGAATAATTTGTTTTATGAGTTTTCAAGTAAATATATCTGAAAAACTGACAAAAAAATTGATAGCCTGCCATTCGGTCCCCCTAAATACCTCAAAAAAATGATTTTTTTTTCAATGTGTGTATAATTAGGCCTATTTAGTGACCATGTAACATGATTTTCACTTTGATTGATGAAATATAATTTACATAAACATGTATAGACATGTAAATTTATGATGCGTAGTGGCCTAAAAAAGGTATAGTTAGAAATCAACAAAGTTTAAAACCTTATGTTAGTCCAAAAATTATAAAAATCATATTTTTCAGAAAGAGGAGAGTGTGACCATCATGATGGTATTAAGTTTTTACATTTTAACATTGAAATTCATAGTGAATTTGGTGATCAAATTTGAATTTTGTTATTTTCTATCAAAACTCTCAGACTCAACTATAGATTGATAGGTCCGCACCTTAGGGTCAAGAATCCAAGCCATCCCTAATCCAAAATGCCTGATGTTAGAATTATAATTCAAATAACATGATCACGTTAATAATGAAATCATGTTAGTAATAGCATTAAAGAAATCATGTTATTTTAAAAGAAATAATGTGATCATGTTCTTGTTTTGAATAGAAAAGCATCTGAACATGTGCATGAAGCCAATCTTGAGTTGAAGTTGATATATACTAATCTAAATGGTAAGTATAGGTTTACATTTATATTGTTACATAAGGAAAAAATTTGAAAATATTAATGTTAACTTATACTTTAAATTTATTTTAGTAAATATAAGATATTAGGGTCACTCTACATCTGATAGAATTGGTCTCATAGCTACATTCCTTATAATGTCGAAAATAGTTTTTCAAAATCCAATATAGTTAGTACTTAGGATTTTTAGGGTTAAAGTATTGAACATAGGGATTTTATGATATAATATTTGAAATTTGTGTGAATTTTTAGTAAAAAATAGTCATTTTTAGGTTTTTTGCTTTTTAGATTGCTTTGTGGCATTTCTAAAAGTCTTAGGTTTGTCAAAATTGAAGTTTGCAAACCACTCACTTTTAACATGATCCAAAGTGGTGTGATTAAGTTATCATAAGTCACATTAATAACCTTCACATATCAAATGACCACCTTGTGTTAAATTCACTTATTTATCATCCCTCCCTCATCACTTCATACTCATTCCTCATCATTCCTAATCACCTTATCATCATTCCTCATTGTCACTAACCCCTCCCTAATTAAACCTCATTATCCCTGTGTATATGTAATCATTCCCTTATCTTCCATAGTCACTCCTCCATTAACCCTCACTATCTCTCATCATCCATAATCACTCCCTCCTCATCCCTTATTATCACTAATCACTCTTTATTCATCCATAATCATCCCTAATCATTTCATCATCATCTATCATCATCCCTAATCACTCCCTCCCCATCCCTCCTCATCCCTAATTACTCCCTCATTGATATTCATTGTCCCTCACCATCTTTAATCTAACACTTATCATCCCTAATCACTCCTTTATTGACTATCATCATCCCTCATCATCCCTAATCACTCCTTCCTCATCCCTCATAATCTCTAATCACTCTTTCTTCATCCCTCATCATCCTTAATCACTCTCTCATCATTCCTTATTGTCACTAATCAATCCTTCGTTAACCCTCGTTATCCCTAGTCATATCTAATAACTCCCTTATCATCCATAATAACTCCTCCATTGACTCTAACTATCTATCATCATCCTTAATCACTACCCTCTCATCCATCCTATTTTTTAATCACTCTTTCCTCATCCCTCATCACTTCATCATTGTCTATCATCATCCCTAATCACTCTTTCCTCATCTTTTTCTACTCATGTCTCATCACCCCCGATCACTCTCTCATCATTTTGCATTGTCACTAATCACTCCCTTATTAACCCTTGTTATTCCTAATCATATCTAATCATCTTATTATCATCCATAATCACTCCTTAATTAAAACTCACTATCCATCATCATCCCTAATCACTCCCTCCTCATCCCTTTTCATCCCTAATCACTCCCTCATTGACCTTTATTATCCCTCATCATATCTAATCTATTTTTCATCATCCTTAATCACTATATCATTGACTATCACCATCCCCCATTATCCCTAACCACTCCCTACTCATGCCTCATAATATCTAATCACTCTTTCCTCATCCCTCATCATCCCTAATCACTCCATCATTTACAATCACCAGCCCTCATCACTCCATCATTGAACCTCACCATTCCAAATCATCCCTAATCATTTCCTCATCATCTAATGTAATGATATACTCTAAAGGTATTTTTATTCTAATCATATGTTTTTTAATCCATTCTAATATAAATTAACTCTTTTTTAGGACTTGATGTGTTGTCACTAGACATTTGTGCTAGTTAATTTTATTACTGCATGAATTGGATGATCTTCCAAATTTATAGTCATGTAACTCATGTACTAATGCAAAATTAAGTCTAAATTTTAGATCATCAAATTATATTTATTATGTAGCTAACTAGATGAAAATTTATTTGGTTCTACCTTTTGTATCTTGGTTAAAAGGATAAAAATTAAACACAATTATATTTTATAATTTTATAAGTTTTAGATGATTTGAATCTATGCAAAGTTATTCAATGTTTCCCTTTCTTATATGACTTGAATCTTTAGTGAGGTTCACACATGCAGTCCTTGTGTGTGTAATATATCCCAAACATTTAATCCCTTGCATTGAAAAAAAAAACATTTATTCAAGTTATCATAAAAATGTGTGTTCACAAAATGTGAAACACTAGTTCAACATGGTGTATAAGTCCATCCCATTTTTCTAAAGATTAGGATCTAATCAAGGTAGATTGTAAAAATGACATAGTTAAAGGGCCTAAGGATCTTGTTCAGCATATCAATGAATGAATTCACTACATGAGTTAACCTAAAAGTAAATGGAAAATAGTGAAGCAATCCTTCCTCTATTTTTTATACCATATTATAAATGTCTAGAGGTTTAATATGAATATGATAATTATAGTCATATAAAATTCAAACATTGGTAACTTAAGTTTGACTTGTGATACACATCCCATAGGTCCCTCCTTCTTTCTTTCATGACCATTCTAGGTACCTTTTCACTGATTCCCAATCATCCATAGGATTTAAATACCTCATTCCAACTTACCTGAGACCCTTTTTCCATGCTTATTCGATCCCCCTAGGTCCTATCATCTTAACACTATAGTGCCCAACATAGACTATAGTCTTAGACCCTAGGGTTTCCCCTTTCTAGTGCTCTTGTCCAATCACATTTTGATCCAAAATTACCACTTTTACCTAATTCATCTTCTTCATTGTGTTAGCTTAGTGCAATTGCATTTAACCCATGACCAAAATATCCATATAAAATACCATTCAAAGTTCATTTAGAATGGGTTAGAAAATATCACAAACCAAACAAGAATAAAAGCAAGAATACTCAAACATATTTCCCTATTCTCTATATACATCCATCTAATATTATTTCCAACTTATTAAAATCCTTACACCAATCCCTAGTCATCTCAAGCACACCTAGTTTCTTATTTTGCATATTCATACACACTATTGCACAAAACACATTAAGTGGGAGAAATACATATAGCTTTATCCCTCTTCAGATTATTGGTATGTAGGTAGCATGCCCACACAAGGGGTGTAGAAACACATTAAGTTAATCTGACACACACTAATCCCCCCCCTCTTTCTCAAATTTGGTCAAAGCACAATGGATTCTAGGTTTTGAAGACAAAATTAGCGCTATAAGGAACTCAACAGACTTCTAGATATCAAAACTTCACAAGTAGGGTCACACAAACCTGGTAAACAAAACTTATAAAGATTAGATCTTCGGGATAATAGTGGTAGAGGTGGACTATAACATAGAACACCAGGGTGTTATGTTTTTGGTGCTCCTCTTCTTTCACCAAATGTAGGCTATATCTTGATTTGTGATAGTGTCTCAGTTCTACATAGTGAATTCTAGCCTCTATCTCAGTCATATCAGATATTTTTTAGATAAGTCTTGTTTTCTCAAACTTATTACTTCAAAAAGTTTAAATTAAAATAAAATTATAAAAATTAGTAGCTTAATTATTGCATATTATTTATTGATTTTACTACTCATATCCTTTAACTAAATTTGGAATAATACACAAATATTCCTAAAAAGTTTATATCATTTATTGAACTTGACTTACCTTTTTTGTGCATAAACACCCTAGGGTAAATTTCCTACTAATGTTTCCTATATTTTTATGAATTTTTACATGAATAATAAAATAAAAAATTAGCATTAAATTTTAAAATTTTGTAGCAATTTTAAAATAATTTTCTTTCAAACCCTAGTTACCCATACTAGGTTCCAGTATTTTCCTAATAATTTTTTAACAAAATTTTGATTTTTTCCTAGAATTTTAAAATTATAAATTCACTTCAAAATTTAAAATTTAATAATAATTTTCAAAAATATTTATTTTTTAAAACCTTAGTTTCATATAATAGGTCTCTAAATAACAATTTTTTAAATAAATTTCTAATTTTTTACTTGCATACTTAACTCAAAAATTCACTTTAAATTTCAAAATTTCATAGTAATTTTGAAAATAGTCATCTTTCAAACCCTAGTTACATATATTAGGTCCCATTGCTTCTTGAGATATCACCTTACATTTAAAATCAGATTACACATCAAAACAAAAATGGATCTCACTTATTTACACATATTTCTTACATTCCTTGTAAATAATAAGGAGATAATATTTCGTCCTATCATGTACATGAATTCTGATGTTTACTATATACTAATACAAAGCTTCATTCTTTTCTTTTCATGCCTACATTTCATAATATGAGATGATATTAAGAAAGCCATTTTTAAAAATAGTAAGATACCCTCCTTCAAAGCAAAGTTTACTTATCTATAATACAAGGTTTCATTTATTTATTTCTATCTCTCATGTGAAATATTTTTCAACTCTATCTTACTAAACATGTTAGGAATGTTATGTTACAATTCAAAATGCTTTATGCATTCTTGCATAAATTTATGTTCTCTATCCCTTGTTTTCTATCTCCTATGTGGAATTCTCTTTATAAAGATATTATTATAAAACATATAACTCCAATTTCATGCATTTCATTCCATACACATGGTTTCTACCTAGATGTATCTAACTCATTGGCTACATGATTTTTACATAAGCTAACTACCACCTATCAATTTTCAATGCCATATCTTATGCACAGGAACAAAATTATTTCTTCTCCTCTCCCCCAAGAGGGTGATAGCTACTTTCCCTCTAACGAGGTCCATGCTATCACCCATCCAAAAGGTGAAACAACCTATACTATTTTTTCTAATGCATACATTCAACCTATAGCTTCTTTACACCCTCTTCAACATATGTGATTACATGTTTAATAAAAATTAACTAGGGTTTGAACTTTTGAGACTTTAAGGGACCAAATCACTAGTATGAGCAAGTTAATTTCAGATTTACAAACATAATATTAGTTATTACATGAAAAGGTCACAACATTGTAAAATCATATTATAGTACAAAATCCTCAAAGGCACCCTAGTGTCAATCATGTATATGCAATTTCACCTAGTCAATTGGTTGCAATCAATGTTACATATCAAAATAATAAATCACAACAAAGTAACTCTACAACTAGTGATTCAAAAAACATTCAAAGATCAAATAATATTTCAAATGAGGTAATAAGGGAAATAATTAAATATAAGTTGATAAAACTACCTCCTCTACATCTGATGAGAATATTTAGATATTATTGTGCATATCATAGAATGCATGGACATCACATAGATTCATGTTTGTCATTAAAAAGACATATACAATAGATAAATGAGGACCTATACAAAGTAAATTAGTCAAGTAATCCATGATGACATAGGAACATATTCACAATGGGTTAAATTTAGAAATAGTATGAAAGTGGTTACCAAAGCATAACTCAAAACAACAAAAGGATCAAAAAGTAAAATCAGAACAACAAACAGTACCATAAACATAGGTAAATCATGACAAATATGAAAATATACCTCTCCAAAAGAAGTCTCAACTTTTGAAATAATATGGGTTTGGTCAAAAGTATATACAATAGTTTGATTATCAAGGTCAAGGGTTGGGCAAGCATGCTCAGTGCATCACTACTCCTATTTTTGTAGTTGATAATGTTTGTCACCAAGGTTTGGGATTTATTAAACATCCTAAGGCAAATCATTCATAGACACTATTTATCAAAATAAAAGATATAGATACAAAAAATCAACACTATCATTCCATTGGTTCAAAATCAAGATGATAATGATGAGTGGAACAATATAGGTTATTATGATTTGCAAGATACCAACAATGAATCTAAATATTCAGAATCTTATTCACAGTCATTCCCTCCTACTTCACAATCAAGCACGATTCCTCTATTTAATACATGACACCATGATACGGAGTTTCTCATGAGACTCATTGGTTAGTATAATTTATTCTTAGCTTACTTGTACATATTTGCTTAGCTTACTTATATATAACATCCTTTCAATTACTTGTACATATTTTATTTTTCTTACTTGTACATAGTTTCTCAACATTTCTTGTACATAGTCTCCTTATGATTTATTATACATAATCTATAACTCAAAATCCAAAAATAATATGACATATAAAAAATAAAAAATAAACATTAAAATAACTCAAAATACAAAAAATTCAAATAATTCAAAAACACCAAAAACATTTTTGTTATATGCATTATCCTTGATTTACCTTTCTACTAATATATTAGACTTACAATTGTTATTCTATGCTATTATTTGTATATTTATATACATTACCATGATTTACTTGATCTTCTTTGAGTGTGTGCAGTGACATCCAGCTCTTTGATTGCTTCACTTTACCCATTGAGGGGGTATCTTACTTTTACATTTGAGACATACTTTAATATTTTTACTCACTAGGGGTATCTTCTACATGTCTACACCATCTAGGTTATGTAATTCCTACACTACACACTCCATTTATCATGTTGATGTACATTATTTACTAGCTTACATAGATTACTCTATCGATACTCACTAGAATATATCACTTGTTTTTTTCATAAGATATACCTAGTCTTTTATTACCATGTCTTACATACTTTCACATTCTTTCTTTGATTAGTAAGATTGGGATTATATTTCAAATTTTACATATTTTCCTTTCTTAATTTGCATAGCTAGATTGATTACATTCCTCAATTTCTATTGTCCCTTGTATGTGCCTTAGGACATCTACCAATGTCCTTTGCTTCTATTCATGTGTGTGCCTTAAGGAATTTTTGAATGTCCTTTGCCTGTTATCTTTTATGTGATTTTGGCTTTCATGCCAACCTTATTTATTTCTAATTTTATGTGTATGTGGCATTTTAACATGCCTTGTATGATTGCATTTTAGTTTGAATGACATGTTCCCATGTCCCTTATTTTCTTGGCTCCTTTGCCACTCTTGAATGCTTCTTGCTTCCTAATTTTTATTCTTGTTTTTTGACTTTTTTTTTTTTTTTTTTTTGCAATGCCATGCTACATGTCATGTATTATCTTGCTTTTTTGGATGCCATGATAGACATCATGATCCATCCCTCCATGAAAAATAATAACTAACAACTAACTAGATTTATAATTATAATTTAGTATATTTCACATGTTATTAAATTATTACATCTATCTAAGTATACCCCTATTGATATGATAATCACTAATTATAAGCCATGCTATATCTTGAGATATCTTGTCAATTATAATTGCTATATCATATATTTTGTAGCATAACACACTTGCAGGGCTCTTTATTCTAAGAGTGGTCATTTTAGGGGTCTTCATTCCTACCATCAAAAGAAGGGGAAATAAATAGAGGTTTTGTGATAGAGATCAAATCTCCTACTAGTCAAAAAAAAAGTTTTAGAACACTTAGAACAACAATCACAGGTCATACTAGGTAGAATAAACTAAAAAATAGTGATGATTCTAGAACATTTTTTAGTTTCAACAAAAGACAATAGTGCCAGACATGGATAATAGTATCTGAAACTAGGGTGTCCTATTTTGGGTACTCCTACCTAAATAGCAAAAAAAACCAATTTTTATACAATTAAGAAGAAAAGAAGGTTCAACAATAGTTTTGCACTTTTAGACCAGTTTAAAATCATTAGTTTTCAATACACTTTTTCCATAGCAAATCTAGATATAGGGGGTATCATGCATGACATGATGGATCTCACATTCAATTTTAGATACGGTAGTTGATATATCTTCCAGATTAGAATCCATGTTATAGACACCAGTGATTAGGGGTAATGTGTGTGGAATATTTATTTTTTATTCTTTTTAGTTTTAGCGTATTACCCAAGGATTCTTAGTATCTGTGTGCCTTACTCCATCTACAAGTGGTTAACATCATTTTAGAGTGGCTTCCATATAAGCCTAACCTCTACATTTTATAATGGATCTTATATAAAATCCTAGTGCCTAGTTTTGAAGAGGCTTTCATACAAACCTAATCCCCATCTTTTAGAGTGGTCAGGAGTGGCCCAATTTCTAGCACACATTTGGATATGCATACCAATATTGTCAAATTATAGAGCATTCATGATATTCAAGAGACATCTCATTCAACACACATTTCATATCAATTTATAGCTTCACTTCACATGGCTTTGATGGAGACAAAGGAATAGCTAGCATTTGTATTCTTGAGACACCTCTTCAGAGGGATTAGACACATAGTCCAAACATTGACTAGAACATGCATGACCACCTAGATTCACTTATTGGGTGATGATAGAGACAAAGGTTTAGCCTTTGCATTCTTGAGCCACTCTCAAGGAATTAAGCATTCATATCCATTCACAATATTGCTCTTGGTATAATATCATCTAACATTACTCAGTATCATCTAACATCACTTAACATGATAATAAGTTTTATATTGGTTCACATACCTAGAGAGGTGTATTCAATCCTTTCTCTTCCTCTCTCTCTCTTACCTAGCTTTATACATTATTATTTTATAAATAGCATTTCTAGTAAGAACTGATCTACTCTTTATTTTATCTTATAGATTCACACTTCATAGCATGTTATATCTATGCACACTTACCATCACATATCTTCATGAGCTTTACACTTATAGGTAAGTTTATGTATGCCTTATATTTTTCCTTTATCCTAGTATTTCATTTTTCTACATCACTTGAATAATGTGGGGGTAAATTTAGTCATATAAAATGTGAAAATTGATAACTTGAGTGTGACTGATGATACCCATCCCATAGGTCCCTCTTTCTTACTTTCATGCCCCTTCTAGGCACCTTTTCACTAATTTTCAATCATTTTTAGGCTTTCAAGACCTCATTCTAGCTTAATTGGGATCCTTTTTCCATGTTTATTCCAACCCCTATGTCACATTAGCTTAGGACTATAGTGCCCAATTTGGACTATAGTGTTACAATCTTGGGTGTCCCCTTTCTAGTGCTTCTATCCAATCACATTTTGAACCTAGATTACTATTTTTCACTGATTCCTCTTCTTTATGATGTCAGCTTAGCACTATTACATTTAACCCATGACCAATAGATCCTTATAAAATCTCATTCAAAGTTCATTTAGAAGGTATTGGCAAATATCACAAAGCAAGCAAGAATCCAAACAAGATTACTCAAGAATATTTCCCTATTCACTACATACAACCATCTAATACTATTTCTAGCCTATTTAAATCCTTACACCAGTCCCTAGTCATCTCAAGCACACCTTGTTTAGTATTTTTCATATTCATGCACACAATTGAAAAAAACACATTCAGTTGGATAACTAATATGTATTTATCCCTATTTAGAGTATTGGTATGTAGGCATCATGCCCACATAAGGGGTGTGTAAATATGTTTAGTGAATATTACACACACTAACCCTCCCTCTTCCTCGAAGTTGGTTAAAGCATAATGGAGTCTATGGTTTAAAGACAAAATCAAATCTACATGGATATCTACAAAATTCCATATTTTGAAACTTTATAAATAGCGTCACACAAACCTAGTGAGAAAAACCCAATAAGCTTAGATATTTAGGATAATAATGATAGAGGTGGACTATAACATTAGACACTAGGGTGTCCTATTTTTGGTGCTCATGTCCTTTCATGAAATGAAGTTTAGATCCTAATTTTTGATAGTGTCTCAGTCTTGTACAGTGAATTCTAGCCTCTGTGTTAGTTGTATTAATCAATTTGTAGCTAAGTATTATTTTCTCACCCTTATTACTATTTTTATAAACGTTCTAATTTTAATCAAATTATAAAAATCATTATCTTAATTATTTCATACCTATTTACTAATATTACTACTCAGACCCTTTAAATAAATTAGGAATAATACACAAATATTCCTGAAAGGTTAATTCAATAATACCCAAACTTAAGATCTATTTTTTAAAAGACTTCTACACCATGGATATGGATTTAGAATGTTTGAATATTTATACAAGGATGACATTTCTTCACCTTAATCTCTCTAGGATTTTCTTAATCAATTCAAAACCTCATGTCCCATCCTTCTTTGGTGCAAGCATAATTTGTCTTTGACAAGGCAATCATTTGGGAATGATGTGTCCATTACCCATTATTTCATAGATCTACCACTTGATATATTCATTCTCTATAAATTATATGTTGTATAAATATGTTTGATTTATTGGTAGATAAGGGATCAAATCAATAATATTATTTAGTGTACAATATGTAGGAACTTATTTAGGTGGTTGAAAGATATCCTTGTATTCATATAGTTTATGGTTCAATTATTATGTCTTTGTTATTGTTGGACAAACCACACTATGATATGGTGCCATAAATATTTTATTGCATTAATTCCTAGCATTAGGAGTATACATCTTACTATAACTAACAATATTATTTCACTTACTGGCACTATTGACTGAAAGCTTATGAACAAACTATGATATATGGTATTTTATATCATGATAATGTATCACAAAATTTTGAGGATTTACATTATAAAATGCATACCAATGATAAATATATGTTTGAACACATGTAAAACATCACATACCTTTAATGGTGAGATGTCACAAATGATTTCATCTTTAAAAAAAATATTGTGTACACCAAGTGACACTACTGGGTGATTCATTTCTCAAAGCCTACACTAAACCATACGCTAGCATATAGTTATGGATGATTCATAAATCTCAAGTTCAATTTTTATAAAATATGCTTTATGTGAAATTAAATTCTTCTAACTTTCATTTAAAATGATGAAGTGTATTGGTTCAACATTCATCTACATTTCTTAATGAAACAATATTTTTAACTCATAATTTATTCTTAAGGGAAGTAGAGATATTTTTAGTGTCGACCATATCATTAGGTTCATAATATATTATCTACATACCTTTTATAGTGGTCGATAACTGGCACCCACTTCTAGAGTTATGTAAGTAGAGAGCTCATAGTATGATACTCTTCATTTGATTAAATATTTAAGTTTAAAATTAAGCACAACATTCCAATATTGGTATACTTGTTCTAATCATTTGAAAATTATTTTCCAGTCTCTAGTATAATGACTCAATCAAAATTGATATAAATAGGACTTCAATGAAATTATTCATATCATAAAATTTTATCATATGGAAATCAATTTATTGGTTTCAAGAAATCACATAGCTTGGTGATCCTCATATTTATCACTCATTTTTTGTGCTATCATGGTTTTACTTGCTTCTCTTTTTCTATAGGATCTTCAATTGTGATTCAAATCATTTGTAATAGGTCCATAGTTTTTCATATGTGTTAAATATATATGTTTTAAATTTTCTTCCACGTCATTATGATCACTATGTCTTATATATTATGCTAGCACTGAACTCTCCACTTGTAGTTCCTATCATTATCAAAAGCAAAAAAATTACTAAAATAAATATATTAGATAAAGTGATTAAGTATGGGGAGGGATTGAGTAGAGACGATGGAGTGATTATAGATAATGAGGGATGATGAATGTCAATAATGAAGTGATTAGGTAGGATGAGGGAGTGAATAGGGAATGTGAGGTTTAATGAGGGAGTGACTATGGGAGATTGGTGATGATGGAGTGATTAGAGATGATAAGTGATAATGAAATAGTGATTAGGGATAATGAAGGATGGTAAGGGTCAATGAGGGAGTGATTAGGGATGATGAGGGAGAAATTATAATTGATGAAAAATGTTGAGGTTCGATAAAGGTGTGATTAAGTATGATGAGAGATGAGGAAGGAGTGATTATGGGTAGTTAGGGATAATGAATCAATGATTAAGGATGATGAAGGAGTGATTAGGGATGGTTAGGTATGGTGAGAGAATATGAGGGACTAATTAGAGATGATGAGGGATGGTGAGATTTAATGAAGGAGTGATCAAGGATGATGGGGGATTAGGAGGGAGTGATTAGGGATGATGAAGGATAATGAATTTTATTGAGGGAGTAATCATGGATAATGAGGGAGTGATTAGAGATTATGAAGGATAGTAAGGGTCAATGAAGAATGACAAGAGAGTGATTAGGGGTGATGAGCAATGAGTAAGAACTGATTAGGGATGAAGGAGGGGTAATGAAAAAGTGAAATTAACACAAAGTGGTCATTTTATGCAACCTATGATAACTTAATCACACCTCTTTAAATTAAGTTAAAAGTGAGTGGTTTGCAAAAAATATTGACAAACCTAGGACTCCTAGAAATTCTAGGAAGCAATTTGGAAGGCATTAAAAACCATAAATAACTATATATTTACCAAAAATTCACATTAATTACTCAAATTATGCCTTAAAATCCATAGGTTGAATACTTAGACCTTGAAAATGCCTAAAAATTGACCAAATTGGATTTTCAAAAACTATTTTCCACATCATAAGGATTGCAGATGTGAGACCAAATCTATCAGATGTAGAGTGACCCTAATTTATTATATTTACAAAATTAAATTTAAAGTATATGTTTACATTTATATTATTATATTTATTACATTCTTAACATTTAGAGTAATAAATATCAATTTCATGTCATGATTGGCTTCATGTACATCTTTAGATCTTTTTTGTGCAAACCATGTTATGTGTTTACACAATGACATAATATCAATAATTTTATCACATTATTGACATTATATGATAGTGTTATGGTAAATTTCCATGGAATTATCCCCTAGATATGTGCAAAAACATTAATATTAACTTTATGTACAAGTTAATTTTAGGTTTTGTTGAGATTATTAAATGTGTGAAATCATAGATGAAATTTATGGATTCCATAACACCTTAGTCTAGTACATGTAAAAAACTCAAACCTTGGCTATTTATCTCAATTTAAGACCTTTCTCACTTCTTAAAGTCTCACATTTACACTATCTTGTGCACCCTATCCTATCTCTTAGTCCAACTAGTCTTATGTTAATGACCCTAGACTTTGATCATTCCATGAATGCCTAAAATGTACTTTTCTTCCACATCTATTAATTATGAGACTTCACCTACTTTCCTACTCATTTGAAACTAACATCTGGGTTAAACACTAGTTTCAATTCTAGTGTCCTCACTTGATGCAAGTGTCAAGTGCCCTAATGTCATACATTTTTCAAATAAAACATATTATAATGGTCAACCTATGTTCTTTAATGTGAGTTACTTAACCAAAGTTACTAATTTAAATATTAAATCAACCCTCATTCATTCCACAGCTACAAGACTTGGCACATTCTAAGGAAACATATCAAATGAATTAAATAAAGAAAAGCTTCCCTCTTTTCTAATATTTCCATACCATTCATTTGGATAATCCATCTATAGGTCCAAATTACTAAAGGATCAAACCAAGACCGTGATTCACCAACATAAAATCTAGGTCATTATTGTACTTACGTTTTCACATATTGCATGATTCGCACACAAGATAACACATAGGGGAGAACTACATAAGTCTAGGGGCCTCTTCATAGTGTTTAATATGTAAGAAACACTCATTGATAAATGGTTCCATTGTAAAGTTCCACCTTGTGTGCCTATTAACACATTTTTCCCCAGGGTCACCCTGAAGATGAATAACTACGATTTTGACATTTCATGAGGAGTAACAATCATTTATCTAGATATGAATACACTAGAGTGAAGTTGAATCCAAATATACAAGCAACCATGTGGTCACATTTTTTCCATTAGGTATTCTATATAGGACACTTGCATCAAAACCATATATTAGTGTTGATGTAACTATCCTAAGATAACATTAGTTTTTGAGGCTCTAAAAACATCTAAATCCAAATTTGATGACTATTCTCAAATTATATTCTATCCTAAGTTTTGCTTGTTATAGATCTAGGACTGTGTTATCACCTAAACCAGTTAAGTATATTACTTTTTTGTGATTTCTATAAATAACTTAGTTATACTTTCTATATTTACTCTATTATAAATTTTATAAATTCAAAATATGTTATATATAAGTTTAATACCTAATTGGTATGTTTTAGATATGATTATCATCCTTATGATTATTCATTTATATATCCCCTTTAATTTGTAGATAACCCATATCTAACCAACATATTAGGGTTAAACATTTATTTAATCCTATTTGTATCAATGTAAACTTTTATGATTTCTGGTGTTTTTAGCTATCTAAGGTTTGAGTTTGCTAAAAAAATATTTCCTACGTATATTATTTTGCATAAAACGTAGGTTTAGTGTTATATTTTGAGGTGTACCTATTTAACACATTGATTTTCCCCTCCTACATCTCATATATTTCAAACCAATGAGGGATATAATTCTATGGATCATTATGATACCCATGTTGACTATGAAAAACATACTAATAGGGTTATGATAAAACAAGATAATGATAATGAAAACACATTTAAAAATGAATAAAAGTAAACAAATTATGATTAAGTGCAATTAATTACATGCTTCATTAGCATATTCATCAAAACCCTGAAGATATTGATGAGATCCTAAAAACTATACTAGAAATAAAAAGTTTAAAAGGTATAGTTGAAACATCCCTTCCCTTGAACATATTACAACATAATACATCAAGTGGGAGAAAAGGTTATGTTTAAACCTTTTTTTCCTAAAAATTAAAAAAAAACTATTATTAAATCTACCATTGAGTTACCATTTGTTTCAACACAAATACCAGTTTTAAGACATATTACTACTAAAAAAATATTTACATCCCCCTTGGTGACTACCCAACATGATAATATAAATCCCAACGGATCTAAAGTTCAAACACTCTAGGTTATAATGCCCTTGGAGGACCATGTTAAAAACATTAAACAAAATGGTTTAAAATCCACTCATGATATTGATTTTCAAGATGTGTTTCATAACCCTCTTTGAATTGAGATATCTTTTCACCATTTTTGAATTTGTTTTGTTGCACCTAAATTTCCATTTTATAATGGAAGAGGTGATCCTAAACATCATTTTTAATCATTTTATGTGGCATGCTTTGAATATAACTCAATTTATAAACATTTTATCAAATTATTTCCAAGAAGCATCAAAGAGTATGTTGTGAGGTGGTTTTATGATTTACCTCTCTAATATATGAAAGCATTCAAACCTCTCATAGATGTATTTTTAGCACACTGTTAAATTAATATTTATGAAAAGGATTCATCTACTGAAGTTGTTAAAAAAGCCAAGCAAGTAATGGACCTATCAATTAATATGTCTTGAGATATAAGACAATGTTATCTAAAATTACCAATCATATAGCAAATAAGAAATTTTATGACATATTACAAAAAAAATTACTTGTTTTACATGAGTCCATTATCTTTAAGAAGTTCAATTCTATTAATGACCTATGCCATGTTCTATAAGACCATGACATGAAGTTTATTTCAATAAATAATCTCAAGTATGTAACAAATGCACCAGTTGCATCTACATCTAGTACTAATTACACTACCAAACAAAGTTATAAGGTAAACCTCCTAAGCTTAAAAAGAAAAAAAAAACCACCATGGTTAACATAATTTCACATCATCCTAATCAACTTGTTTTAGCTAATTCACCATTCTTATAGTTATCTAGTGTACCTAAGTCCCCAAATTCATTACTCATATTGTTACTAGAGTCTCAACTTATATCTCTCCCTCACCATATAGAGGTTGATATGAATAGACCTCTAGTTAGAGAATATGATGAAAATTATTATTATGATTATCATTAGGGATAAGTACATTCTTAGAATAGATGATTTGTCTTAAAAATCAATATCTAAGATTGTATTGATGAAAAAAATATTACTTTTGATGATCCTTTAAAGGAATCAGGTTCATAACCTAGTGATCACCAAAAAAATAAAGTATTCAACAATCCTTTGTAAGACCATTCGAAGAAGGAACCATAAGTTTAAGCAACATATAATGTAAATCCTCAGTCATATTATTGGCACCTAATAGATGGTTTTATTGGTACTTACACATAATATCTATAAGAATGGTGAATTAGCTAAAACAAGTTGATTAGGATGATGTGATATTTGGTGCTGTAATTTATAAACAATTCCTGCACATCCATATACAGGATCCCGCAGCCTCGCATTTGCTTCATACACCATACTAGTTACAGCATCGGCTCTCCGATCTGCTGGAAGATACTGATACATTCAAGACATCTCATAACATGACAATGTGCAACTGTAGCAAATTTCATTATTTACAAGACCAAGATCTTCTAAAGTTGGATCAAATAGTGGTCTAATTTAGATTTCGTAGACGATAAGACAGACAAGATTTTGTATTTTCTTATATATCATACATATAGAGACTCCTGCCCTCATAAAAGCCTCTAAAATAATATTTTAATGGTATTTTTGAGGCTATTATGAGGGCCGGAGTCAGCTTTTGTGACTAACTTCTGACAAATTGGTGGAAGGCCTCAAGTCCCTACAATGAAAGGCTAAGGCACTAAATAAACTCATCTGACCTCAAGCATCTTGACTATGTTGCTTGCTCCGAAAACACGGTGGACAGCAGCAAACTTTTGAGCATGGTCGGGTGGAAAATAGGGAGCAAGAAAGCACTTCTCTGCACACCTCCTCCTAAGGAATTTACAAGCGGCGCATGGAGTTGCCCCCAGCTTACCACTTCCGTTGGAGTTCATCTGTATATTTGAAACAAGAGAGGTGAGGGAAATACATATCACCAATTAAGCTTAAAAATTTACTCCACTGAGTAAGAACATAAATACAACTTTATGAACCGCACACTCTAGAGGCCACATTGTCTTGCATAAATCTACTATTTTTAACTAAGGAATTTATTATTTACAGTAATAGAGTATAGTTTACCTTTGAGCAGTTCACCTTTCCAGTTTCCATCAAATAAATATTGTGCTATGAACATTAACAGAAATACAGCAGTGAAGGCCCTAGAGATAACAGGGGAGGCTTTATAATATGACTTTCAATGCAAACAACAAACTTAAAGCTCTTTCCCGTTGTTGGTTGATTCTATAGACGGAGAAATACGACTAAAGGCCTCATCGAATAGACAGGTTTCCGTACCTTATCATTCATGTAGGATTCCTTACGACGGATTCGAATTTGTGATTTTCTTTTCAAAATTACAAATTCCTAATCATTAAGCTAATTAAAGTGTACACGATCTTGTACCGCACCGTATAGTAAAAGTTATATGTAATTTTCAATCAAATCTAAAAAATTGTGATAGACATTATTGTATGTGTAAAGTTGAATATTTGATGGAATCAATTCAATTTAATAAAAGCATCTTTTTAAGTGGACACATGGAGGGTAAAATTGTGCTTGTAACCCTCCTAAACAAGTTTCCTTAACAACCACTTCACCTACGATTTTTGCTTGTCCATAGATTTGTATGTTTAATGTCTTGGAGTTACCGTACTTATTTATTAAGTTATCCATTTTACAATATATTGAAAAGAGAGGTTAGGTCTGAGCTCAAGCAAATTTAGTGAAATGGTCATTTTTCGATCTTTATCATTTAATTTAAGGTTTAAGAGGAGATTTATAGATACTTTACTTAAATGTTTCAAGAGGGTTATATGTAGAAGAGATTAATTGATGATAAAGAATATGAAAGTGCAATGTGATAAAGAACAAGACAAAAAGAACTATATGACCATTGATTTAGAATTCTGATAGAAAAGTTGTACTATGATAAGCCCTACACAATCTAAGAGATTAGATGTCTATTATAAAATAACTTTCTAACTCTATTCTTCTATGGGTCTACTGAATAAATGTTAACCTTATAAAAGAATAAAAGTGTACATTATTATATAATGCAAGAAGATGAAGCATCGATTAAACCATTAAAATAGTTTGTATCAGCTGCTTCATAATTAAAAAGTTTGGTGAGGTTAATAATTGTCACTATTGATGATATGTTGGATACATTAGTGACACTATATTATCTATATGGTAAAAAAGATATGAAATTGTAATGAATAAATTGGCATGTAGGAGAGCAATCTATTGACGCATCTGCTAATGTTAACACAATGTTGGACATGCAACTATGGTAATGTGATGTTTGATCTAGTGACACAAATCCTCTTGGATCATTCACTGCTCTTTGAAGAGAAATGGTCTCTCTTGCATTCACTTTTAGAAGAATATGTGGAAATAAGTTAGTAATTTGCCCTTATGTAAGCCATTTTCTTCTAGGAAGGCACATGACCTACTTTGAAGATTTAGTAGAAAGGAATCTCTTGTTGATGTATATTTTTTAGACATGTGCCTATGAATTGATCTGATTATGATAGAATGTTGCAATATGGGATTATTTCTCTCTTCTAAACAATCCCCACAATATATGAAATATTTGACAATGGTGGAAAGTAATGGCAGAATAGCATTGTATTAAAGACTAGGTGTAACTCAAGACAATTCAAAAGGTTAAACCAAAAAACATTATTTGTTAGTTGCTTGGTAATGGTGTAAGGCCCATACTGAAGTGGACAAAGTTTGTGGTAAGGTTCACAGGTGTACCCTGAATTGATCACCAGAATAGAAGGTGTGCAATGTATGATGTTTGTCATAACGCGTCTTATAACTCATATTTTCTTATTGAAAAATGGTTTGCACCTATTTTTAAAAATGATGAATATGCTCAATGAATTAAAAATATTTGTCAACTTCCTTTTGAGTTGAGGGAGTTACTATTATTGATTGTGGAATAGGATAAGATATGTTGATGAGTGCCAAAGGATAGAAACCAAAATAAACCTCAAAAGTGATGTGTGTGGTTGGGTTGTGCATAAATCTTTTATAATTATGCTAAATGAAAGGAAGGATGTCATTCTAAATGTGTTTATTATTATAATTATTCACTCTATGAATATGTACTATCATACTTTTACCACTTCTATCTATCCACCAACTTGAGGATGAAAATTGGTTTGCTTACTCAACTTTGCATTTAGTATAAACCAAAGTGTTTTCCATAAATGACTCAAATACCTTGTGTCCCTATCGAACATGATAGTTGATAGGATTGTGAACTGGATTTAGACGTACTGAAAGTATAATTGATTTAGTTCGAGAATTTTTATTGGTTATTATAAGGTACATTAATTGTCACCTTTGATAATATATCAAGTGCTACATAAGCATAGTCATTACCATGCTTGGTAGTAGGATATCCTAAGAGAAAGTCTATGGAAGCATATTCCCATAGTCTTATTAGAAATAATAGAGGTGTGTACACACCTTTCTTCTTGTTGACCATCCTAATAATTGCACATGGTACAAGACTTTTTATACTTGGAGTGATCACATTTGAGATGTGCCAAGTAGAAATATTTTTTCAACATTGTAAGAGTCTTTTCAATTCCAAAATATCCTATAGCCTTGCTAAAATGGCTCTCTCATTTTAGTTTCTATCTTTTTTCCTCATGCAAAATGCATAAGTACCCAAGATGATATATAAGTTCATATTTCAAGGAGGAAACTAGTATTGAATTACCATAGAGCAAATCTTGATAGATTTTTAAAAATTTCATGTCATATGGATATATTTTCTACCATGTGTTGAATTCATGTGTACACATGTATCAAGTACAAAAAGTAGAGTTTGAACTCTTAGTTGGCTCAAGTAATCTAAACCTAGATTGGAACTTACCTTCTTATGATTTATGTTCATAGATGGAACTGGTGAAGATACAAGGACATCTATTTTAGAACTCTTACTATAACTCGTTATGAGTCTACAAAAAGTGAAGTGACTTGTGATCCATGTGGATCAAAATATCT
Source organism: Torreya grandis (assembly GCA_037957365.1). Taxonomy (NCBI): domain Eukaryota; kingdom Viridiplantae; phylum Streptophyta; class Pinopsida; order Cupressales; family Taxaceae; genus Torreya; species Torreya grandis. The sequence goes on along the minus strand of JARHVA010002775.1, from coordinate 425,443 downwards.
TTTCAAAATATTTAATACTTCCAATGCTTACATTACAGAACTATAGCATAAATCTCATGATCATACATTAGGTAATTCCTTACTAGTGTGGTCAATGCTTCAATTTGGTAAGCAACCAAGTGACCATGTTGAATGATAACTAGAGTCTATGTCTCAATTCCTCAAATGATTTTTATTGTGTGACATTATAGTTGAACATTGATTTAACACCTCCTTGGATAACTTGGTTTAGAGGCCAATTCATAAGAGAGAAACCAATTATAAATCCTTTGTAAAAATTTACTAATCATAAAAAGTTACAAAGTTCTATGAGATTATTTGGTTATGGTCATGGCTAGATAACTTAAATCTTAGTTGGGTCCACACACAATCCTTATACGTCTACAATGTATCCAATATATTAAATCTATGGCATGTCAAATGAACATTTTCCATGATTGCATATATCTTGTGTTTCTAGACGAATTTGAACACTTTTCTACATGGTGGAAATGTTCATCCATTATTTTTTGAAGATCGGGATGTCATCAACATAAAATATAATAAATTAAGTATTTAATGGCCTCATAGTATCATTCATCATGCACATGAATTAATTAAGAACATAACTAACCATTCATACCAACTTTATTTAGCCTTGATGGTTTTCTTCCATATGTCCATATGATCAACATGAAACTAATTATATCAAAACTTAAGATTGATTTTAGTGAAGTATTTTACACTACATAACTAGTCTAGAAGATCAACAATACTTGGAAGAGGATATTAGTTTCTCAATGTGATTTTTTTGAATGCTTATTAATTGATGCACAACATCCATCTACCATATTTCCTTAGTGCTAGCTTATGTGGGGTCCCACAAGGTGATGTCTTGGGCCTGATATCTTCTTTTTCACTATTTCATAAATGTAATGCTTGATTTATTCATTCTCCAAAAAGGACATATAATATAAAGAGGCATTAGAAAAAGGTAATATAGTTATTTGATCAATAGTATGATTCATCACATCGTATGTAGGAACTTAAATTGGTAGCTAAACTATGTCTTTGTATTCTTATAACTTAGTTGATTTTGGCATTGATTTTGGAGAAACTATTGTAGAAGTTGGTGCTACAAGTACCTGTGTTGAAATGTTACCATTAAAATCATGAAATGTTTACTAGTTTTGACTAGCTTCTTACACTTCTTGGTGATAATGAGTGATAGCTTTGAATCTATTTATGATATGGAGTGTCTCATATCACCCACATTTATGATAAAATTTATAATATTTACTTGATACAATGTATGTTGATGATAAAAATATGGTTGACCTAGTAGAATATTACATACCTCTAATGGAGTGATTCCATAAAGGACTATATCTTGATAGGGTTTAATGTTGTACACCACTTGGCATTACTAACTATTGCATTTCTTGTATCCCACACTGAACCATCCAATGGATTATGGTTATGAGTGAGGCATCAATGGCAAGATAAATCTTTAAACTACCTTAAAATAAATCAAGTTATGTTGACTTCTATTGTCAATAGTGAAATTTATTGGTTTGGCATTGATCCACATATGAAAATTAAAAATATTTCTACTTCCTCTATTTCCATAGGAGTAGTAGAGATGTTTTCAATACCCACCATGGCATTAGACTCAGAATCCATTATATTATTACCTTTGTTTGATGTTGTGGTGATGATACATATTGCCTCATGTTATGCATGTAAAGTCTTTCGAAAATAGATTTCTTGTTTTAATGACCATTGGAGTTGTGAATTGAACACCATTTTCTAGTCTTGAACTATTTAGTCTGGTCTTTTAATTGTTGTTTCTTCTTATATGGAGTGTGTTTAGAGTTATTATTTTATTTTTAATTTTGTTTATAATATTTGTTTTATTTCTTAGTCTGAGACTTTGAATCTTCTATCCTAATCTTGACCTTCACCTTTGATTCAAACATGCAATAATATTTGTAGGCTTCCCTCGTAGAAGAGATAGTTAGGAATCCCAATTTTGTCTTGATATGATGTCTCAAGCCTTTCTCATACATCAAAAATTTATTTTAATTTGAATCCAAAATCACAAGTATAGACACCAAAGTATAAAAATTATCTATGTCTTGTTACATAGATTAATCTTTACCTTGGCAAAACTGAGAGAACTTGATGTAATGGTCCTCATAATTTTAAAAGAGATAATAGGTTACTTTGAATGATTCTACAAAACCATTCCATATGTGTCTAAAATGAGATCTTCTTCATGTGAGGTGAAATAATTTTCCCACCATTTCATAACATATAAAGAAACTTTTGTAAGAAAAAATATGATATTTTGTTGGTTGGATAATAAGTTAACCACATAGTATGAATAGATGAGGCTAAGCTAGTTATCTAGTTGATCCATATATATTTTACTTCAAACATAGGGATGTCTAGATTGACTTGTACCTTATATGATGTTTTTCTAAAAGGCCAATGATAATGAGAAGTTGTTGGAAGAGTTTCCTTTGTCTCTATAATGCTTACTCTATCATTTTCTATAACATCTCTATAGTTTTCATTGTGAAAGATTTGCCTACCTTTTGAGGATGTGAAGAAATCTATGATGAAGGGTCAAGAGTCTTGAGCCCTAAGTTCCTAAAATCATAACTTAAATGAGTGGGCATAAAAATGATGTTGAAACTCACAAACACCACAATACTCTTTGGAAATGATATGAAGTGTGAATGCTCAAATACCACAGATCTATTGTTTAGGAGCAACCTTGGTGAAAAATGTTCATAAAATGGTTAAGAGGGTTAAATATGGAAGTAATTTCATATTCATGATAGAGAATACAAATGTACAATGTGATAAAATCAAGGAAAGTATGAAGAATATGATAATTGATATAGAATTGTAATAGTTAAGTTGTATTAGGATAATTCTATACAATTTGAAAGATCAGATATTTGTTTTCAAAGAGATTCCTAAGTCTATTCTTATATGGTTCTACTAAGTACAATATTAACATTATAAAAGTATGGAAGTATACATTATTATATAATGTATTGAGATGAAGTGTTGGTTGAACCACTATAATAGTTGGTATCATCCACTTCATCATTGTGAAGTGCAAGCATGTTATTGATTACCATCATTGATGAGCTATTAACTACAATACTAACATTGTAGAAGTGGTACTGTAGGAGTGGAATTGTAATGAAAAAATTGACATGTAAATGAGGAACCTACTGATATAACTGTTGGCATAAATACAAAGTTGGATGTACAAATACAATAACATACAACTTGAGTTAGTAGCCAAAATCCTCCTAAATCACTACTAAACCTAAAAAAACTAATTCTATACACAATCATAAATGATTCTAAATTTATAATTCAATGAAAAATAAATAAAATTAATGATTCAGAATATATAATTCAATTAAAAAAATAAAAAAATTAAAAATAAAATAGAATTATTAAGCACAACCAAAACATTTTCAAGATAATTTTATCAGACACAAACTGAATCATTTTCAATACCCGACATGCTTGCACTTTAGTGTCATCAAGGAGAACCTCCAAATGCCGAAGATATTAAGAAAGAGAGACAATATAACAACAGTCAATACCGACAAAATGATTCAATATATAATTTGTTTCAAGGCATGGTAAAATATCATTTTAATATTTATTATTCCGTAAAATGTTCTTTAGTATTTGTTATTTTACAAATTTTTATATAACTATGTCATATTTTTCGGTGTAAAAGATGTTAATAATTAATATTTATTTTTCTTTGATTGAATATTTAAGTATTATAAGAAGTCATTCAATTATATAGAATGTTCGCATCTCTGTTCATATTTAAGAAGTAAAAGTAGATCACAATATTGACTAAACATACATCTAAATCAATGAGCTCTTTGACTAAGTAACTACAATTAAACGACATCTACATTGTCAAAATCACCTAGAGCACAACTCTGACTTTAATCACTTGACTCTATGTATCAGGCATTCACAAAGATTTATACCTTAATAAATGGATACAAACAACCATGATCTTCAACAATTAAACTATAAACTTTTAATTGATAACTAATTTTAAATTAAATATCCATTTAATTCTTATAAAATAATTCAAATTTAAATTTGATATGCATTAAATTATTATATTAAAAAAATTTAAAATATAATATCTTAAACATAAAAGTAAATTTTACAACCTTTTTGTTTCTGAAAAATAAGGTTTTGAATATTTACTACCATAAAAATTAAATTTGATTACCCTGTATTTGTATTTATTATCTAGAAAATACTATAAATTTATTTCGTAAATCATAATATATACAAAATGAAATTTTAAATAAATTATAAATAATTTTATAAATTATAATAAATATATAAATTATTTTTATTTTTAATTTTATTTATTATATATTATATTAATATTAAAAAAATCATGTCATATTTTTCGGTGTAAAATATGTTAATAATTAATATTTATTTTTCTTTGATTGAATATTTAAGTATTATAAGAAGTCATTCAATTATATCGAATGTTCGCATCTCTATTCATATTTAAGAAGTAAAAGTAGATTACAATATTGACTAAACATACATCTAAATTAGTGAGCTCTTTGACTAAGTAACTACAATTAAATGACATCTACATTGTCAAAATCACCTAGAGCACAACTCTGACTTTAATCACTTGACTCTATGTATCGGGCATTCACAAAGATTTATACCTTAATAAATGGATACAAACAACCATGATCTTCAACAATTAAACTATAAACTTTTAATTGATAACTAATTTTAAATTAAATATCCATTTAATTCTTATAAAATAATTCAAATTTAAATTTGATATGCATTAAATTATTATATTAAAAAAAATTAAAATATAATATCTTAAACATAAAAGTAAATTTTACAACCTTTTTGTTTCTGAAAAATAAGGTTTTGAATATTTACTACCATAAAAATTAAATTTGATTACCCTGTATTTGTATTTATTATCTAGAAAATAATATCAATTTATTTCATAAATCATAATATATACAAAATGAAATTTTAAATAAATTATAAATAATTTTATAAATTATAATAAATATATAAATTATTTTTATTTTTAATTTTATTTATTATATATTATATTAATATTAAAAAAAATCATGACAATCAAAGTTTAAAATCAAATCTAATCTTTGATAATTCTGTATTTCTAATTTTTAACCATAAAATGCAATCAATTTATTTACTAAATATAATACATCGAATGTGAAATTTTGAATGGATGATAGATGGTTTTTAAAATATTGTAATAAATAATTTTAAAGAATTATGAATATATAAATTATTTGTAATGTTTATCTAATTTATAATGAATTATTCTAAAATTTTAGAAAGAGCCTAAAAAATAACCGTCTCCGAAAAAATTGTATGACATGCAAGGTCGAACGTCAAATTGAATCTGTGACGTCATGTTGCCAGGCTATTGTAAACGCTGACGAGTATGTGCGTTTGTTGGGCGTGGCCAGTAATCGCAGTCTGCCGTATTAATATAGAAAGGTAAAAATATAAAAATGGGTACAAGTTCAGACCAAACAAAGGAAAAAAGGCATGACAGAGAAAGGTAAGGGAAAGTCTCCCTCTTTCTCATAAAATTGTGATTGTTAACTTGCAAACTTATATTTAATAAGATATAAAGTTGGAATGTTCAAGAATTTCGTGAGGAGTTATTTCCACATTTTCTTGGAAGGACTTGCGTGAGATCCATTTTTTTCCAACTTCTTGTCATCTCGTGTCTCTTTTTCTTCGAAGGATCCATGTGAAACCTATTATTGGTTGGTTCACTTCCAACACTCGGTGAACACTGGCACATGTTATACAAATCAAATCAAAGTCTTGCACATTTGGAATTGTATTTTTCATTTTTTAATTATTTCCATAGATCTGTATGGATTCGAGGTTTGGAAACTACAATTCAATTTAATATAATTTATATATAAATGTCCATTCAAAGTTCAAAATGGGTTATGTGATTGAAAAAGATATTCCATGGGTTTAAGATTGAAAGGGAGTGCTAAATGCATCTTGAAAAGTTGTAAAGGGAGAAATAAAATATTGTTTTGAGAAAATTTCAAAAAGAAATATTTATTTTAATATTTTGAAACTCTTAAAATTTATATTATTTTACAGATGTGGATTATATTGTTTGGGTATACGGTTTGTTTTGGTTCATGAATCATGTTATTTGAAAGTAAGAACTGATTTTTATGTAATTATTTGTATGCAATGCTTTTAATTCAAGTGTTCTATGTCAAATTTCATATGTCTCATGATTAAACAAAGTTAAACATTTTTGGTCCTTATATTGAATGAAGATCCTTAGTAACGATGCAAATATTTATAAATATATTGATATCTTCCACAAATCTCATAGTAGATAGGGTACATGGATAAAAAATTATATTGCCTTTTAGGTTCTAGAAAACTCAATTGGCATATATGCCCATCCTATGGGAAGTCATGGTCAGATATAAATAAGAATTATTGAAAGAAATGTTAATGTGTTTAATTATTCATGCACTATTATATAGTTTTAAGATGCACTTGTATTATTTGTAATTTATAGGTAGGTACTAATTGGTGCATACAGACACAAAATTTATTATTAGAGGAGATTATTAATTAAATAAATAGTAAATTGACTTATACTAAAAATAGTTTTATATTATATATTTATTAGTTCTACTCTCTAAATCAAAATCTTAAATCTATCCTCGTCTCTTATCTATATATTGTTTGAAGTAGCTACTGAGAGGTGGGGTGAATTAGTACACAACAATGCACATTCAATTCCAAAAACATTCTATCATAAATCAACTTGATCTTAGAAACATAAACATGAAATTACATTTATCCAAAGCATGAACAAGAGCATAAAACACATCAACACATAATCTATGTGGGAAACCGTCTTGGGAGAATAAAACTCACTCTCAAGCTTGCAAACACTTGGACTACTTATCCTATAAGAAATCACAAAGAATAGATTGAACAACTCCTTTAGACCAACAAACCTTGATCATATTCCCCTGAACAAGGAAATTTAGGGAAAAACTTGTTTCGTAAGGAGCAACTGCCCTTAATGAAGACCAAGTCCTTTAAACCCTCCCTTGAACACCTCCACCATAGAAATGATGTTTTGAACACTTTATTATGGACCTTTGCTTATCATTCTTCACCTTCACTCTTTCACCCAATACTCCCTATTGGCCAAAGCATATTACATACTTGTACCAACACACAAAGATCAATTAGGACACATTACATATCCCAACAAACCAGACTCTCCATCTCTTCACTCACACTTACTTCAGTACTCTAGCAACAACTTTGTCCCCATTATAGTAACATGACCATGAGGTCATTCACACAACCATGAAGTCATTCAAATAGACCATACTCTGATCTACCTCATAAATCAATCTTTCAGCTCACACAAACCTCACCTATCATTTGATCACACTTCAAAGCATCAAACCTTCAAGATCATTTGTTATGACATAAAAACATGACCTACAGGTCATACACACAATCATGAACCAACTTAGTTTATCAACACATCCGTTGGGCAAACTTCCTCTCTTTTCTCCTCAACTCTTCACTGTACTCCACTCACACATACCTCTTTGATCATCTTCAACCTACAAGAGCACTATTATACCATTAGAATTATGAAAGTGAATAAAAGATGAGACTAAGTGTGCCTAATGGTTGGGTTGATGAGAAAAGTAGATTGAGGACTATGTGTATGACCTATAGGTCATACACATAGTCCTCAATCTACTTTTCTCATCAACCCAACCATTGGGCACACTTAGTCTCATCTTTTCTTCACTTTAATGAATATTTTAGTCATTGAAGCCTCTACAAATCTCATCATCAAGTCCAAAAACCAACATATTTGGTTTCACTATATATATATATATATATATATATATATATATATATAGTCCTCAATCTACTTTTCTCATCAACCCAACCATTGGGCACACTTAGTCTCATCTTTTCTTCACTTTAATGAATATTTTAGTCATTGAAGCCTCTACGAATCTCATCATCAAGTCCAAAAACCAACATATTTGGTTTCACTATATATATATATATATATATATATATATATATATATATATATATATATATATATATATATATATATATATATATATATATATATATATGATGAATTAACAAGATCAAAATATTTCATGTCCACCACAACACATGCCTTCACCCTTAAGTCATCTCTCATGGGTCACACTTGATCACAATACATTTTTAAATAGGCCTAAATCACTTTTATGCCCTATTAAGATCCATTTAATTTTTTGATACATATCCGAGCAAACTAAAAAGCAAGAAAACTTTCCAAATGCATGGACCTATTCAAAATGATCTGGAGGTCCTATTTAAGTACCAAAAACCATCACATTACCAACTTGATTAAGCACAATTTAGTTGAACAACTCTCTATACACATAGTCATTATGAGAAAACACATGATCACCTTCTAAGCCTTTGTTTATATTTTATGTGATTGTTCAAAAATTCATAATGTACATAGATCATCCTCATGGAGTCTAAAAAATTACCTAATATCAAATTCATCAAGATATATTGAAATATGATCAAAACAAGCTCAAACAATCTTCTCAGATCACTTACAATCCATACAAGAACACAGTCAACGTTGAACCATCATAACTATATTTGTGCATTATTTTAGATCTTTAAATCTATATTTATAGATGCATCATGGAGTCCTCTACAAGTTCATTTTTTACACCATTAGTAAATTCTTCATAGATCGAAATATATAGCCAACATATAGAGCACTGGTTTTCCTTAGTAAATTCAAATATTCAAGTGCAAATGGCCATAGTTAAACCTCAAACACCTTGATTGCATCTCATATGATTGTTTCTCAGATTAAACATGAATCTTTGATCTTATTTTTTCTTTAACGTATAGTTTATCAAATCTTAAATGTTAAATAACTGACAGCTCACCTCATCTCATCCAATATCAACACTTTGACTCAACGTGATTCATTGATATCTTATATGGAGCTCAGCCTTTAACAATGTTAAACATTTATTACTTTGACCAATTGAATTTAATACTTACCATTGATCTCTGTGTATGATCACCCACTCATCGTTGATCCTTGCAAGAAGCTCAATCTTTATCTCTGCTCAATGTTAAACATTGAACACTTTGGCACCATCTCATTATTTCCTATTTTATTGGAGCAATGCACACCATCGATTTTGCTCAAATTTTAACTTTAAAAAAATAGACTAAGTATGGGAACCTTGTTTATCTACCAAGAAGGCCAACTTTGCACAATCATATCATGTACCTCACTCACTCCAATGTTCTTAAATTTAGACCACACGATATCCTCACATAATAGTATCCAAACATGTGATAAACTATTCTTGGAACCCTCACACATGTTAAATATAATAAAATTAAAATTATCACTTATATTTTCTACCGTAGATCCAAATATTTCATAAACTAGTTAGGAAGACCAACTTTAAACATGCATATCTTTTTCCACGCTTCAGAGCTTGACTTAAAATTTAAGGAAAATCAACTAAGAAAAAAAATTAAAAAAATACAATTATTACCATATTATTATGAAACATCCATATGTGAAAGATATTCTATCATCAAAAATCTTACTCGACTCTTCTTACCACAATGCAAATTTGGCTAAGCATGGGAGAACACTATCAAAATTCTTGGGATCCCAACTTTCCACCCACATATCTTTGACTATGTTTATGTGCATGACCTGAGATTTAGATCATGATAATGAGGGATTAATGTGATAAAAAACATATGACCAACTCGCCTTGACTCATCTACACGTGGAAATGGTGATGTCAGTAAACTGCCTCCTCAAATTTTCTACCACTAAACCCAACATGTTTAGATAAAAATAATGGTCAACTAGATAAAATTTACTTATGAACACAAGAAATAAAAAAATATAAAACCTATTAAATAACCCCTTTCATAACCTCAAATCACCATATTCATTCTTGAACATCTTTAGCCATGTCAAAACTGAAGATCAATCAAGCCAACATCAAGAATACTAGGACAAAGACATTTCAAAAATTTTCACTATCACTTAGGCTATCAAATCACTTCATCTAATCACTAGGACACCTCCATGAAATCAATGATAACTCTCTAAAAATCTATCCCTTTGTTAATAATGTCAATAATCATCATTCATCTCACTTTCTCTCTCTTCAAGCACTCTCAGAATAGAAACTTTTATCCCCCTTTGACACAATGACAAAGTGAGTACAATATGATTTTAAGGAGAAATAAAGACCACAAAAAATAGAGGACCATATTATGTAAATGTTAAAAACTCCCCCTTACCTTGAGCCTACCTTTTCTTGCCTTGACAAACTTCCTCTTACTCTATGTCAACACTCTCTTCAACCAAGGACTACAACCAATGAATAAAGAACACATTAAAATACCAAAATATCATGTCATTCACCAAGAAAAATCTAATAATACCATCCCTAATATTTTTGATCCATTTCATTACTTGAGTATCTTCAGATCTCTATACACCATGAGGAACCATCATACGTGCTTACTAGCCTTCTTTGTCAAACCACATCAAGGACCACCAAAATAACTTCATGTCACACACCATACATGAAATATTCTCTAAATAAAACTAAGAACATAACTTGGAAAAATTATTCCTTGACTTTTTGGATAAATTGAAGAAAAAAACATCTTGAAGACTAGACATGTAGCCCTACCTGGAACTTACATATCCCACAAATGTTTATAGACATAACTTAAATCATTAAAAATTTATATCTAGAGAATTCTCATATGGCCCCTTAGATATAAATTTTTTTAGGAACTATCTCATTGTTTGAAACATACTTCCTTCACAAACCTACTACCCAATTAGGACTCTAATTTGACAAAAACATTAATGAGTTGAGAACCACAAACCTTAAAATCTCTATGAAGATTTATTTGAAATTCCATTTGGCCCATTCAACAAATTAATAATCTTTATACCTTAATTTATAAGGTAGACCACTTTTCTATCAGAGCCCAAAACCTTAGAATCTCAAAACAAATGAGGTCAACACAACACCTTACAGTCAATGCACAATCCTAAAACTTATTTTACACTAAGAGACAACTATTACATACTTCAAAACCAATTTTTGAACATCAAAAACTTTGGGAACGAATACATCCTTCAATCCATTTTAGGCTTGCTTTCCCTTATGCCATTAAATTAAAAATTTGAGAGAACTTAAAATTCTCTAAGTTAACTCTAACATATATTTAGACCACAAAAAAACTTAGATCATGATAAAATAATTTCAATAGACCTTTCTATGAAAAAATATTATCTTGACAAAACACAAATCCTCTTTTCCCTCTTGTAAACCTTCAATCTGACCCTATAGGCTAGTCATATACAACTATCAACATCATGACATAACCATGGCATATCTTCCACCTCAACATACCTGATCCAACTAAAAATAATCATCTATAGCTTTCTAGGATGTTCAAAAGAACACCACAACAACACTTGCTTCTCCAGTAAAAGGATTTTCTTAAGAAGCATAAATAGAGACACATCACATATTCTCTCCTCATATAATGGATGTCTTCAAGCCATTGCATTTCTATGGTATACACAACTACTCAAAAATCCTTAACAAGCTTAGGAAGATCTAGGACTAGGCCTAGAAGAGAGGCCTATAACTTATCATCTCACCTGGCATCTACCACGGATTGATATGTAGATAAATATTTAAAACTCACCTTTATAATGGAACATCCAAACCATGATCAACAAGCCAACTCCTTCTCAATATAAGACCACTAAGATTATTCACAACCTTACTTTCTCCAAAATATGGATTCACTAACATACCTTCTTTTCACATAATCACATCAAAATAATATCTAACAACCAGCAATCTTCCTTTTAATTTACAAGTGTCTCCTTAAAGCTTAGATAAACACACCTTGACCCACCATATCCTAGAACAATGTGAAACCAGGAGTTGTCCTTAACTCCTCACATTTGTTTTCTCTCTTGGTCATCTAATATTGATAGTTTTGATTCTTCTTCTTAGGATTAGAAATAGCCTTAATCAACACCTTGTCTTTTTATTTGAGCTTGACTTGAACTGAATTCTAATTTTATTTTTTTTATTTGGATAGTTGACATACTCTCTAATTCAAACTTGTCAACAAATTCTAACAACAAAAACTCTTAAAATTCCTTCACTTCTAATCCTTCTAGAACATTGACAACCAATGCATTAATAGTCTTGGAGATAATAGGATTAGTCTCCTTAGTCTTTATTGCCTCAAGTCTCCATACCATAGTTTGAATCTTTTGTTCTTATGTATCTAACTTACCAACTTGACCTTTAAGTTTAGACTGATCTACAACACATTATTCTAAATAATATTTCTTATTAACCTTTGGATTAGTGTGATTAGCATTGATAAGCTTTTATCTCTATAGCCAAGAATGACCTTTCTTATGCATAATGGATGCTTCATGTGATTTGAGATACCTTGAGGACCTATTACCTATACTTGGATAGAATTTATTAGAGTGTCAAACCTTATGATAATTAAAATAAGTAATATATTTCATACCTTTTGACAGATTTGAACTATGATCACTCTTTGGCGAAATACTCATTCTATCATAGCTTGATGAATATCCATAATTGATTGAATTCCTTATATATTACTTAGCTTTATGACTATATTTATTACATGTATAACAAAGACTTTGAAAATAACTTGCATACCTTATTGCATTATGTTGTCTAATTAGCCTTCTAACATTGCTCTTTAAGATTTTATTCTCCTTTACTTTTTTAGGTTTGTTATGCTTCCTTTAAAAATTATGTAACTTGTTTATAAGTAGCTTGTGATCTCTCTTCAAGGACCCCATTTCAATCTTTATCTAAATGTACTCATCTTCTTTAACTTTTAGATTTCTATTTGTAGTCCTTAATTGATCCTCAATAATACTGATGTTGTTTTCATTCTCCTTCACCTATTTTTTTTCTATTTATTATTTTTTAGGCTTTCCTATCTTGACTATGACCTTTTCATACTCATATTTTAGGGAAGCTAGATCAGTCTTCATTCGAACATATTCATCTCCTTTATCTCTCATGCTTGAACATGTAGCCTCTAACTAAATTTTGAGCACTTGGATAGTCTCCTTATCCCTCTTAACTTCTCTAACCAAGTCATTTTTCATTCTACATGATTTTTATTTTATATAACTTATTTTTTCTTCAATAAATTTTTATCATTGATCTCAATTCAAGATTTTCTTTCTTCAACTTCTTAACCATCTTGTGCTACTTAGGATCTCCTTCAAACTATTAACCTACTTCTAAAAGACTTACTCTGATACCAATTATTGAAAGTAGGTATTTAGGGTGGGGGGGTTGAATTAATATGAAACAATATACATTCATCACACATCAACATGATCTTAGCAAAATAAATATTAAATTACATTTATCCAAAGCATGGACAAGAGCATACAACACATTATCTACATGACAAAACTTCTTGAGGAATAAAACCAACTCTCAAGCTTACAAACATTTGGACTACATGTCCTATAATAAATTACAAACAATAGAATGATCAACTCCTTTAGACAATCAAACCTTTATTATATACTCTAGACAAAAGAAATTTAGTGAAACAATTGCTTCAGAAGGAGCAACTGCCCCTAAGGAAGAAAAAGTACTTCAAACCCTCTTTTGAACACTTCCACCATAGAAATGATATCTTCAAAACCTAATGATGGACCTTTGATTATCACTCTTCACCTTTACTCTTTCATGCAATACTCCCTATTGGGCAAAGCACATTACATACTTGTACCAACACATACAGATCAATTAGGACAAATTAAATATCCCAACTAATCCCACTCTCTAAATCTTCACTCACACTTACATTAGCACACCTTAAACAACTCTATCACCATAATAGAAATGTGACCATGAGGTCATTCACATAGACCATACTCTGATCTACCTCACAAAACAACCTTCAATCTCACATAAACATCATCTATATTTAGCTCACACTTAAAATCATCAAACCTGCAAGAAAACTTGTTATGACATAAAAATATGGCATATAGGGCATACACATAATCATGAACCAACTCTTGTTATCAACCCATCCACTGGGTATACTTCCTCTCTTTGCTCTTCAACTCTTCAGTATGTTCCACTTGTATAAGCCTCTTTACTCATCTTAAACCTGTAAGAGAATTATTCTACCATCAAAATTATGATCTATAGGTTATATACATCATCCTCAATCTTGTCTACTCATCAAATTAATCATTGGGGACACTCAATCTCCTCTTTTCTTTGTCTCAATGAATACTTTACTCAGTAAAGCCTCTACAAATATCTCCATAAAGTCTAGAAACCAACACATTTTGTTTCACTATATATAGAGCAATCATAAATTAAAAAGATCAAAATATTTCATTTCATCCATAACACATGCATTCACCCTTAAGTAATCTCTCATTGGTCACACTTAAGAACAATTCACTTTCAAATAGGCCAAAGTCACTTTTAGGTCCTATAAACACCCATTCACCTTTTCTATCCATATATAAGAAAAATAAAACATAGGAATTATTTCTAAATACATGAAACCATTAAACATGATCTATAGGTCCTCCTTAAGTTCTAAAAGCCATTAGAGTGCCCTCTTACTTAAGCATAATTTTCTCCAACAACTCTTGGTACACATAGTCATTAATAGCATAAACACAATCAAATTTTAAGCCTTTATTCATAATTTATATGATTGGTCAAACCTTTATAATGAAAAAAAAATCATCGCCATGGAGTATGCAAGACTTACCAATAGCCAATTCATTAATACATATCAAAATAATATCAAAACAACTTAAACAATCCTTTCGGGTCACTTACAGTCTATGCACGAACACATAATCAACATTGAACCTTCATAACTATGTCTTTAAATAATTTCAAATATTCAAATCTATATTTATAGATAAAATTTAGAGCACTAGAGTTTTATTACAAATTCAAATATTCAAATACAAACAATCACAGTTAAACCTTGAACACCATGCTCACATATTGTGTCCTCACTTCTCACATTAAACATGAACCATTGATCTTGTTTTATCTTCAATGCATAGTCTAGTAATGCCAAAATGTTGAATAACTTATATTTGATATCATCTCATGCTTTATGGAAACTTTGACTCAACAAGCTTTGTTGATCTCCAGTATGAAGCTCAGTCTTTAACAATGATAAATAGCTATCAATTTAACCTCTTGACTTTGATATGGATCATTAATCCCTATTTATGTAATCACCTTATCACTATTGATCCTTAGAATAAGCTCGATCTTTATCACTGCTTAATGTTAAAAACTAAATACTTTGTCACCATATTGTTGCTTCCTAAGTTCTTGGTGCAATGCGCATCATCGATGTTGCTTGAAATTTAAATTATGAAAAAATGACTATGTATGGGTACCTTGCTTATCTACTTGAAAAGCTAACTTTTCATAGTCATACATTTTACTACACTCACTCATATGTTCTTAAATTTGGACCATATGATATCCTCAAATAGGAGAATCAAACCATATGACAAATTTCTCATGGAACCCTCACATGTGTGAGATATAATAACATTAAAATGCTCACTTAAATTTTTTTCCATAGATCCAACTATGTCAAAAACTTATTTGGTAGGTCAACTTTGAACATGCATATCTTTTTTTGTGCTTTGGTGCTTGACTTGAAAGTTAGTGTAAATCAGCCAAGCACAAAACTGAGTAAACCCATATGATCATCTTGTTATAAAACATCCACACATGTGAAATATGTCATCATCAAAAATCTTACTCATATATTTTTACCACATTAAAAATTTGGCTAAGTATGGGAAAACAATGTCAAAATGCTTGGGAGCCCAACTTTGTACCCATATATCATTGATTGGACTTAGGCATATGATCGGAGATTTAGTGCATAATAAAAAGGTACTAATGTGATCACTACCATATGACCAACTCCCCCTAACTCATCTAAATGTAGTAATGGTGACATCAGCAAACTATCTACTTATATTTTATCCCACTAGACCCAAAATGTCTAGATGAAAACAATAATCAACTAGATGAAATCCATTTATACATAAAATCACTAAAAATATATAAAACATCTTATAGGATCCCTTACACAACTAAAAATCACCATATTCATTCATGAACATCTTTAGCTATGTCAAAACTAAAGATCAACTAAGCCAACATCAAGCATACCAGGACAAACACATTGCACTCTTAGCCTATCAAAGCACTTCATCAACTCACCATGACACCTCCATGACATCACTGACAACTCTTCGATATATATAAGAATAAAGAGAGCTAATGGGATATGACTATTTTGAAGTAGAGTTACTTTTACATTGTTAAATTACACTAGTGCTTTTAATCAAAATATGTAGTTGTATTAATTAGATGATTCTATGTAATTTTACTTTCAAACATTCACAGATTTTTTATGCAAGTATTGTGGGTGTTCATATTATGGTATTTAACATGATTTTTCAGCCTATCCAAGAATTTAATATTGTATTATATTTTTAAAACCTTCACCTCATTATGCAAAGAAGCTCAAATAATAATCCTTTCATCCATTTGATTATGTGGTGTACTAGTAAGTTGTTTTTCATGTGAAGTTACTCTCTACATACCTTAGAGGTAAAATAGTGTAGATGTGGGATAGTTGAAACCTCCTTAGTAAGTGCCCAATGGGTTTGCTCACTATATATGGCTATGGATTCATATATCGTAGAGCCTATAAATTAAACACACCTAATTCAATTATTTTCTAAAATAAGTCTCATTAGATTTGGTTGCACAGTTGTAGTATTATATGTGTAGCCTTAGTTTTAGAATTGCCTATCTAGATTGATTTTCATAAAATGAAAGTTAAATGGTAAACCAAAGGGTATTTTTTATGGCATAAATTTTATCTCAAATACTTTTGAATAATGTGGAAAGGCCAAAGACCATTGACATGTTTCCTTGAAAATTTGAATGTAATGCTCATAAATATGTAATGCCATGATTATTTAACTAAATAGATTGAATCTTGTAGGTATTCAATGTCATATAACCAAGATAATTATGGTTTATGTCATTCTGAATGTTTGTAATCATCATTATGGAAATGGTAGTAGTTGTCCCATTGTGTCTCTTCTAGGGAATTCATTCTTTGTGGGTGTGCTTATCATTGAATGTTATATGTGGTTTTTTTGGGGATTAACACCTATTTTAATATGTGGTAGGTATAGTGAGTAGATTAATCAAAATTTTTAAATGTTCATTTTATCATTATAACTTTTTTCAGGTAATGTGTTATTTGTGGATATGTTTATCATTGAATGTTGTACGTAGTTTCTTCAAGGATTGAGATGTATTATAATATGAGGTGGGTGTGAAGCTTAGATCAATTGGTATACGTTGAGTGCTTACTACCTTGAGGTTCACTATTTAAAATAATTACTATCATTATGATTATTTAATATAATATATTTTTTGTAGATCTATGTTATCATATTATTATATGTAGTTTCTTCAAAGATTGAGGCTTGTTAATATGTGATAGGTGTGGTAAGTAGATCGATCGATATTTATTGATTGCACATTAGTTTAATGTTTGTTGTTTGAAACCTATCGCTCAGGGGCTTCCTCACTGTAGACTAAATTTACTAAAGAGAAGTGGGAGTTGTAGTAGTAGTATCTCAATAAATTTGAACCCCTAACCATGATGTTATAATTATGGAGATATAAATGATTCTTTTAAGTGTGTGTATAAATTATTAAATTACTAAATAAATAATTGTGAGTTGATTAAGTGGGTTAGTTGTATCCATCCCTATTTAAGATCAAATATTATTGATTATATAAAATTAATTATTGTTAAATAATTCAAAATGAATCTGATATTGGTATGTATTTTATGCGATGAATATAAAATATAAATATACATCAGTTTACTTTTAAAGATCTTTTCAAATTAACAAGATTGCCAGTATAATATCATATTACTCATTTATTTCATTTTCTAAATTGAATGTGAAATTATAAATATATAAAATATATATACACTTATATATTTAAAACATAATTAAACACTTCCCACATAATAAAAATATTAAGTAGTCTCATATATCACAAATTGATCTCCCAGAAACATCACACATCCTTAATCTTAGAATGCCTTGCCCTTCCAAAACATAATATTACAGTTTTTAATTTAAATGATATAAAAAAATATCTAATTAGATCAAGTTAAGGGAAACATGGAAGAAACACAGTTGAAGCCGTCTAGTCAAAAAATCTTACATTTACCGATCATGTAAGAATAACTCCTCCATCACCTTTACATTAATATCATTATTGTGGGGTAAGTTTTGTTTTGTGAGAAGACAAAAATAATATTATAGTTTTACAAATGTAGATTAAATGTTTCTTCTCATGTGCCTACCAAGTATGATTGTAGATGTGATATTTGATGTTATAGTTAAGAAACAATTCCTAGATAGCTATATACAGGACCCCACATCCTCCCATTTGTTTTATACACCATACTCATTACAACATCATCTCTAAGATCGACTAAAAGATCTTGATACATTATAGACCTCTCATAAGATAACAATGTGCAACTGTAGGAAAATCAATTCTCTACAAGATCGAGCTCTTCTAAAGTTTGAAGAAATAGTGGTCTAATATAGATGATGTAGACTTTGTGTGTGTGTGTGTGTGTGTGTGTGTGAGTGTGTTTGTGTGTGTGTGTGTGTGTGTGTGTGTGTGTGTGTGTGTGTGTGTGTGTGTGTGTGTGTGTGTGTGTGTGTGTGTGTGTGTGTGTGTGTGTGTGTGTGTGTGTGTGTGTGTGTGTGTGTGTGTGTGTGTGTTGGCTCTGTTAATAGTCTCTAAAATACCATATATATACACATATTAATCTATAAATGGTATTTGAGAGGTTATTATTAAGCGCTGATTCAGTGTTTGTGACTAACTCCGAATACATTGGTGGAAGACCTCAGATTCTGACTAAATTTTATTTGTTCTAGATTCAATATATTCAAATGCTATTTTAAAGTTTATTATGAAGGATGAAATACACATTTGTGACTAACCCTTGACACATTGATGGAAGGCATCAAGTTCATATAGTGAAACTTTACCTAATTTTGCCACAGTTTACCATTTTCATTGCAATTCATCTGTACATTTCAAACAAAGAGGTGAGTAAAAATAAATATCACTAATTAAATTTCAAATTTTAATCTATTGAGTAAGAACATATATAAAACTTTAAGAACCCCACAATTTAGAGGCTACATTGTCTTGTATAAATCTACTATTTTCAACATATGAAATTATTATTTACATTAAAAGAGTGTAGTCTACCTTTGAGTAGTTTACCTTTCCAGTTTCCACCAAATCAATATTTTTCCACCAACATTAACAAAAATACAGTAGTGAAGGCCATCAAGATAATAGGGGAGGATTTATAATATGGCTTTCAATGAAGAAAACAAACCTAAAATCTCTTTTCTAGTATTATTGGTTTAATAGATGAAGAAAAAGAATGGCTTCCATGTTTATTGCATGGAAACTAGAAAATATGAATAAATATTACTAAAGGGCTTAACGAATAGATAGGTTTGCATACCTACTTTATCTCTATATAGGATTTAAATTTATAAAAAAAAATTAAAAGTTAATGTTCCTCATAATCAAGCTTATTAATGTGTACAAGTTCTTGTATCGTACATGTTTTAAAAATAAAATCATGCGGTAAATGTCATATGTAATTTCAAATCAGATTTAAATTTTTTTGATCCCTCTCAAACAAGTTTCAATAACAACTACTTCACCTTTAGTTTGTATTTCTCCATAGCTTTGTATGTTTAATGTCTTGCAATTATCATAGTTATCTATTAAGGTATAATTTTTTTAATATATTAAAAAGAGAGAGGTTAGGTTCAAGTTCAAGGACATATAATGAAATGGATAGTTTTCAGTCCTTACTATTTGATTTAGAGGCTAGGATAATAATGAACCCAAAAACAAACAAGATAATTAAAATTAACAATAAGTCATGATTTTGAACAATAAATTGTATTGATTAAAATATTGAATAACTTTAAATAATTAAAAACCCAAACCATGATTAAATAAGCCTCAACTTGGAAATTAGATTTGACATGCAAAAATTTGGAAAAATCTAAAATCTAAAAAAATGTCTATTTTCAACAGTCATTATTTATAGTAATTTTAGCATGCAAGCACGTGAAACTCTAAAAAATTATAAAAAAATATAAATATTAAAATTAACCTATGGGATGAAATTCAACTGAAGGTGATGTTTGGTTCTAAAAATATACAATTTTTAAAAATAGAAAATTTCCAAAAAAAACATTAAACATTAATTTCAGACCCTTAGATGATCATGTTTGACCTGCAAATAATATTGAAATCAAATCTAAGAGAATAGAAAGGCTTAGGTAAAAATCAAAAAATTTGATATGATTGTTTTGACATGTATAAGAGATCAAATGGAGTTACGAGTCAAAAGGTATGGCCTCCAAAAGGTTGGCCTATTTTTTATACATCATTCTCCTCTGGTCAAAAATAACATAGCTCCTATGAGTTGATCTGGTTATACTACTACCATTTGACTTTATCAATCTTAATTATCTCCCATTCTATAATCCATGTGTTGTCTTCTTACTTCAATCCTTCTCATTGTGCCAAATACCTTTTATAATTCCCTTACCTTGTGCTCACTGTTTTCATATCTAAAAATTACACTATTTTTTACTTTTTCTTTATTGGAACCCACTTCTCCCAATATAATTCTTCATCTTCATCATCTTCACCATCTTCTACATGGAATTCATATAATTCTAAAACATTAAATACTAGAGATATATCAAAATTATATGGTAAACTCACCTCATATGCATTATCATTGATTTTCTTCACAATTATGCATGGCCGAACTCTCTTGTACTTAAAATTATTGTATGCGCATTTTGGAAATCACTCTTTCTAAAAATAAACCATTACAAACTCTCACTATTCATATACCTTAGATCTTCTTCTAACATCTGCTACTACTTTATATTTCTCATTATTTTTTTTCAACTTTTTAATTACTCGTTGTAACTGCTACATATACTCTACATATACATCTATATCATCACTAATTCAATCTACAATTGACAATTGTACCAAATCTAAAATACCCATAATATTTTTCCCATAAATAATTTGAAATATTGATTTTTCTATTGATCTATTCACTTCATTATTATATGCAAACTCAATTTGTTGTAAATCCAAGTCCCATTGTTTTAGCTTCTTTCTCACTATGCCTCTCAATAAATTTTCCAAGCTCCTATTCACAACTTCTATCTGTCCATCTATTTGTGGGTGATATCCACTACTGAATTGTAGCTTCATACCCATATTCTTCCATAATGTCTTCCAAAAATGAATAAGAAATTTTGTGTTCATATTTGAAGTAATAGTTTTTGGAACACCATGCAATCTCATAATATCCATAAAAATAATTTTGAAACCCTAGTGGCATCATTGGTTTTCTTACATGGAATGAAATGAAGTATTTTTAAAAACCTATCTACAACAATAAAAATTGAATCGTTACCTCTATTTATAAAAATTGAAATGATGTTTAATAATTTTTTTGTCAAATATTCCTAAACCATGGAAGTTTCTTACCTCTGTAATGCTTTTTGGATTAGGCCACTCGACAATCTCCTTTATTTTTTCTTTATCAATTTTCACACCATCTACTGAAACTATAAATTCTAAAAATACAAAACTATTCTACATAAACCTGCACTTCTTCCAATTTGCATATAACTTTTCCTTTCTTAATAAATCCACTACCATTCTCAAATGTTGTAAGTGTTCTTCTTTAGTCTTACTAAATATCAAAATATCATCAAAATAAACAACCATAAAATTACCAGTATATTCTCATAGCATTGTTTTCATCACCCTCATAAATGTGTTAGGTGTATTAGATAATCTGAATGGTATCACCATCCACTCATAAAAGCCATCCCTAGTCTTGAATTTATTTTTCCACTCATCTCCTTAATGAATTCAAACTTAATAATAACCACTCCTTAGATCAATCTTGGTAACATATTTTGCTCCTACAAGCACATCTATCTTATCATCTAAATGAGGTATAGGAGACCTATACTTTATTATGATTTTATTAATTGCTCTACTATCCACATACATTATCCATCATCCCTCTTTCTTTGGAGTTATCAAAGTTTTTGTTGCACATGGACTCATACTCTCCCTTATCACCTTCTCCTTTAGTAATTTAGTAACCTATTTATTTAATTTAGCATGTTCTATTAGACTCATCCTGTAAGCTACTTGATTAGGTAGAGCTGATCTTAAAATCAAATCAATGTGATACTAATTATCTCTCTTCAATAGTAAACCATCTGGTAACTTATCAGGCATAACATCTGCATATTATTTCAGCACCCTTGTTACTTCTATTGGTATTGGCACCATTTCTATTTTTTTGTTATTTGCTACTAGTGCTTAACAACAACCTACTAACTTCATATCTTGAATAAATTATTTAGTAGAGAACATGCTTTTTATATTCTATTCCTCTTTAAGAGGTAATAAAAATACCTTTATACCACTTTTCCAAAAAAATTATGTGTTCTTTGCTCTATCATGAATTAATTTTCTGTCAAATAGCTATGGTCTTCCCAATAACAAATTACATGCATCCATTGAAAGAATATCACACCATATTTCATCATTATAAGTTTTTCCTATAGAAAACTTCATTAATCATCTTTTATCTACTATAAATTCATTGTCTTTCTTAACCATGAAATCTGGTAAGGATTAAGATTTTTTTCACATTGTATATTTAGTTTCTAAATCATTTCTTTAGAAACCATAATTTCACTACCACCATCTATAATTACTTTGCATACCTTTCCACCCAAAGTACATATTTTTCAAAAAAAAATTGATCATAGCCATGCATCACCAAATTATTTATTATGCACTTGTTTTTTCCTTAGAGAGATCATGGTTCTTCTCATCATGAGACTCTCTCCAACATCTATTGGTACAACTTTAGTATTTTTCTCTTACATTTCAGCCTTAACTAGATTTACTCTTAGGCGACCTTCTTTCCTCCTTTTTTGATCTTGATAGTTTTCACACTCAAATTCTTTTTTCCTTTCTTCTCCACATCTATAATAGACGTAATATCTATGCTGATTTTAGAACCATCTTATAGCACCATCATAACCTCATCCTCTCTAAAATCCTCTTTCTCTTTGTTAGTATTGAAACACTTGCCTATTATCATCTTATCTTTCTATACAACATGATGATTCACCTTTACTGGAATTAAATCCACCCCTAGTGATATTAAATCCACTTCATCTCCTTGTTGGAGGGGATCTACATCTTTTTAGAGTAGTAGATGTCCTTTTAAAATTCTATCTATTTTATGTTTCTTCTACCTTCAAAGCTAATTGATAAGCCTATTCCATGTTAAGTATTATATGCATGTCTAATTTATCTTGAATCAAAATTTTCAATCCATTTACATACCTTGCAGTTATCTTCTCTTTTGTTTCATCATGCTCCACTTGTATGGAAAGATTATAAACTTCATCTGTATTCTCTTTTATATTGTGATCTTTTTACCTCAAATTCTAAAATCTTTTGTACAGGGTTTGTGCATAATCCACAGGAATAAATTTCTTCCTCAACTTATTCTTCATCTTTTTCTATGAATTAATCTTTTCTTTACCTTTTCGTTATCTCTCTTTCTACAATTGATCCCACCAAATCATTCCATGACCTTTCAATTTTGTGCATGCAAACTTTACCTTCTTGTCTTCATGATAGTCTTCTACTCGAAGAACTTCTCCATGCTATTCATCCAATATATCAACTCATATAGTTTTAAAATGTCTCCATAATTTATAAAATTTACCTTGACTTCTTCATTTCTTTCTTTTAAACCCTAAACCATCCTCTCTTGCATCGATGGTGGTCACTCTTGTTATTATTCTTCTTGCTGAACTTCCTCATCATGATCTATGTCTTCCTCTTCATCACCTTGTATTTTATTTTGATTGGTGATAACCTTTGTTAATATTTTAATTTACTTATACAACTATTATATAGTCTATTTTATTTTTGCAACACTTCCTCATCCTCTTTCCATTCTTTACTCCTCCAAGATTCAAACTTGCTCTGATACTAGATAATGAATCTAAAAACTAATAAGATAAATAAAATTACCAAATAGGTCAAGATTATGAACAAATAAATTATATTGATTAATATATTAAATATGCAAAAATAATTATAAACCCAAACCATGCTTGGATAAACCTCAACTCCAAATTTATAGTTGACATATAAAAATTTGAAAAACTTAAAAATATAAAAAAGATATGTCTATTTTTAGTAGTTGCTATTTATTATAAGTTTTGCATGCAAGTGCACATGGCTCTAAAAATTTCTTAAAAAAACATATCAATATTATCCTATTGGATGATATTCAACTGAACTTGACATTCAGTTCTAAAATTAGAAAATTCTTGAAAAATTCATTAAACTTTAATTTCAGACCCTCGGATGATCACGTTTGCCTCCAAAAAATATTTAAATCAAATCTAAGGGGATAGAGAGGCTTAGAGAAGACTCAAAATATTTGATATGGTCATTTTGGAGTGTGAATGAGCTGAAATGGAATTACATGTCAAAATTTATGGCCTCCAAAAAGTTGGCCTACTTTTTCTGCATCAGATAAGACCCAACAAACAACTTACTTAAACATTTCAATAAGTTTATATGAAAATGAGATTTTCTAATGATAAAGAATATGAAAGTGAAATGTGGTAAAGAATATGGGAAGGAATAACATTATAATAACTGATATAGAATTGTCATAGTAAAGTTGTACTATAATAAGTCATGTACAATCTAGAAGATCAAATGTCTACTATCAAATAACTTTATAATTTTATTCTTCTATGGTTTTAATAAATACAATGCTAGTTTTACAAAATAATTAACATGGACATTATATTAAATTGTGAGAAGATGAAGCATCGACTGAACCACTATAATAGTTGATATCAATTGCTTCATAAGTGAAAAGTGTGGTGAGGTCACTAACTATCATTACTAGAAATATGTTGGCTACAATACTAAAACTATAAGATCTATGCGATAACAAAGGGATGGAATTACAAGGAATAAATTTTCACATTGAGGAGGAATCTACATAGGTGTCTCTAAATGTAAACACAAGGTTTGATGTGCATTTATGATAAAGTGAAGTTTGATCTAGTGACATAGATCCTCCTAGATTAATGACTCTTATTTGAAGATAAAGGGTCTCTATTGCATTCACTTATTAAAGAATATGTGGAAACAAGTTGTCAACCTGCACTTTTGTAAGACATTTTCCCTATGAGGGTATTGACAAAATTTGAAGATTTAGAAGAGAGTGATCTCTTGTCATTGTGTCTATTTGACCCATATGTAAATGACCTGATCTGATTATGATATAACATGTCATTATATGTTTACCTCTATCTTATAAAAAATCTCTAATGTATTTGAAGTATCTGATTAAGGTGAAAAGTAATGACACAAGAGCTCTACATTGAAGATTGGATACAAATCTAGATAATTCATAAACCTTAGCCTAATAGCATTATCTGTTAGTTTCTTGGTGATGGTGTAAGGCCCATACTAAAGTGGATGAAGCTTGTGGTAAGATCATATCATTCACTACTTTTTTTGGTGCACCCATAATCGATCACTAGGGTGGAAGGTATGCAATGTACAATGTTTGTCATGGTAGCTATTATAATTCACATTTGCCTACTAAAAAATGGTTTTTCACCTATTGCTAAAGATGATGAATATGCTCAATTAATTGAAAACATTTTTCAACCTATTTTTAAGTTGATGGAATTTGTACTATTTATCATGGAATAGGATAAGATATGTTGATGGGTGACAAAGTTTAGAAACCCAAATAAACCTTAAAAGGGATATGTGTAGTCAAGTTGCACATAACTATTTTGTAACTGTGCAAAATTAAAGGAATGTTTTCATCCCAAATGTGTTCCTTAGTATAATTATACACACTTAGAAGGTGCACTATTATCCTATTTACCACTTTTATCTATCCACCAAGCTGACGATGAAGTTTGGTGGACTTGTCAAGCTTTGTATTTATCATAGACTGAAGTGCTCTCTATAAATGAATCAAAAATCTTATGTCCCTATTCCACGAGATAGTTTGTAGGATTTTTAAGTAGATTTAGACAGATTGAAATTTCAATTGAGTTATTTCTATATTTGTGATTAGTTATTATAAGATATAATAATTGTCTTATTTGAAAGTCTATCAAATACTAAATAAACACACCTATTACCATGCTAGGAATTAGGGTATCTTAAGATACATTGAATGGAAATGTATTCCAATAGTCTCTTTGGAACCAATAGACGTGTGTACACACATTTCTTCTTGTTGATTATCTTGATAATTGCATGTGGTGCAAGACTTATTGTACTTGGAGACATCACACTTGAGATGAGGAAACTAGAAATAGTTTTGCAACACTATAAGAGTCTTTTCAATTACAAAATATCTTGCAACCTTAATAAAATAAGCCTCCCATATTAGGTTCTATATTTTTAACTCATACGAAATGCATTAGAACCTAAGATGATATATGCATCCATCTTTCAAGGAGAAATATGCTACATAATTACCATAGAGAAAATCCTAATAACTTTATACAAATTCCATGTCATATGATGGAGTTTTGAGCATGTGCTTACTTCATGTCCATGTGCATCAAGTACAAAAAATAGAGTTTAAACTGGTGGATAGCTTAGGTAATATATGACTATATTGGCACTTCCATTTTTATACCTTATATTTAGATGGAACTAGTGAAGATTTGGAGACAAATTTTAATGCCACTCTTAGTATAACTTATTAAGAGTCTATGGGAATTGAAGTAGCTTGTGCTCCCTATCGATCATAATATCCTTCACAAATATTTAATGTTTCTAATGCTTACATTCCAAAATAATAGCATGAAGCTAATGATCAAATGTTGGGTAGTTCCTTACTAGCATTATTAATGTTTCACTTTGGTAATAAATTGGGTGACCATGTCAAATGAGAAATTCTCCAAGTTCAAAGTCATAGCTTTCTATCTAAAGCTTAATTGTTGCTTAACATTTGGTAAATAATATATAGGTGTGAAACATTGTCGATGTTTTAATTCCTTAAATGATTTTTATTTTGAGATGATATAGTTGAAATTTTATTTAGCACCACCTTTGGTAATTTGGTTTAGAGTCCAAGTCACGTGAGAGTAAATATGTACAAATCCCTTGTGTAAATTTGCTAATCACATAAATTTGTGAAGCTCTATGAGATTATTTGTTTGTGGTTATTTTTGGATGACTTTAATCTTGTTTGGGTCCACATGTACTCCTTGTGTGTCTATAATCTTTATAGGATACTGAATTTATGGCATGGAAAATGAACATTTTCCATGATTGCATATATCTTATGTTTATACTCAGTGTCAAACAATTTTTCTATATGATGCAAATTTTCATCCCATGTTTTGTTAAATATCATATCATCAAGGTAAAATATAATAAATTGATTACTAAATGGCCTCATAATATCATTCGTTATGCACATGAATCTGGATGGTGCATTGGTCAATCTAAAGCCCATGATTTACCATTTGAACCATCTTTATTTATCCTTGAAGGGTGTCTTCCATACGCCCATATGATCAAGATGAATATAATGATATCAAAACATATTATTGATTTTTATTTAAGTATTTTTCACTATAAATATAGTTTAAAAGATCCTTAATCCTTGGAAGAAGATTAAAAAATTCCACTATGACATTGGTGAGTGGTTATTAATCAATACACATCTTCCATTTGGTATGCTTCACTACTTCATACCTTGAGTTGGGCCTGATATCTACTTAATCCACTACTTCATGGATCTAATTCTTGAATTATTCATTCTCCAAAAAGGGGTTGTGGTATAAATAGGGATTATAAAGGGGTAGTCTAATTATTAGATTAATAGTATGCTTCACTATACAATGTGTATGCATTTTTTTTGTTGTGCATTAAATAAGTCTTTGTATTCTTACAACTTCATTTATACATCAATTGATAATGGTTTTGATGTTAGAGAAACTATTTTATAAGTTAGTGCTATAAGTAATTTTTGTGTTGAGATATTACAATAAAAAGCAAAAAAGTCACTACCTAAGAATAGATTTGTACACTACTTTTTGATATTGAGTGGTGTCTTCAAAACTATTTCTGGTATGGCATATCTCATATCACCCACATTTATGAGAAAATATATAATATTTACTTCATAGACTAGATGTCAATCGTAAAAATATGGTTGACCTAGTAAAATATCACATACCTCTAATGGAGTGATTCCATAAAGGCCTATATCTTGAAGGGCTTTGATTTTGTACACCACTTAGCATTATTGAGTGATGCATTTACTGGAACCCAGACTAAATCATATAATATAGTATGGTTATGGGCAAGGCATCATTCAAAAGTCAACACTACAAACAACGTCAAAATAAATCAGGTTTTTCTAACTTTCATTGTCAATAGTGAAATGTATTGGTTGGGCATTAATCCATATATGAGAATTAAAAAATATTTTTGCTTCCTCTATTTCCATAGGGGTAATAGAGATGTTTTCAATATCCACCATGGTGTTAGGCTTACGATCCATGATATGCTTACCTTTATTTGATTTTATGGTGATGATACCTATTGCCTCATGTTGTGTAGGTAAAGTGTTCCTAACATGGAACTCTTGTTCGAATGATTATAGGTGTTTTTAATTAAACACCACTTTTTAGTCTTAAACTATTTAGTCTGGTCATTTGATAGTTTATTATTATTATATGGATACTGTTTGGGGTTACTATTTTATTCAAAAAAAATTTAGAAGATTTATATTATTGTTTAGTCTAACACTTTGAATATTTTATCTTAGTCTTGACCTTGGCTTTTCATTAGTTTTTTTTTGAATATTTGTAGGCCTCCTCGATAGAAGAGATAATTATGAAATCCAATTATATTTTGATATAAGGTCTCAAGCCTTAGTTATAATTCAAAAAATTATTTTGATTTAAATCCTAAATCGTAAGTATGACACCAAAGTATGAAAATTCTATATGTATTACAAGATAGATTACTCTTTACATTCTATTTGATGATATTTTTATTTTAAATATTTAAAATTTTATTTGATGATATTTTTAATATTTTTTCACTATGTGTTATGTAAGTGAAGTATAAAATGCAATAAGATTTAGTGTGAAAGAACAATTCTAATTATATATGGGTCGATCATGTCTAATAGGATCTTGGTACTTCATCTGATGGATTTGCATCCCACCCCACATGAAGTTATCAGGGTTATGACATTTTTGATGGTTTAGGTAGTGTGAGTTGAAGTGATGGTTGGGGAGATGTTATTAAGTGTTTGGATAATATAGCTATATCAAACAATAATGTACTTGGTTAGGGTCAATCATGACCACATAAGTTATATTTTTTTTATTAAATGATTACGAATTCCATTTTATTAAAATTTTAATTAATTTATATTATTATTTTTGTGTAATATGTTTCAATTACAATTCACATAAAATATCATATTTAGATCATTATTTTTTTAGTATAGTTTTACAATTAACATTAACATTGCAATTATATATATGATAATTATATATATTTTTAATAAGATAAAATTATTTATAATTATAACATTTAATAATTAAAAACATAATAAAAATTATTATTTTAATTTATAATCTAATTATAATCAACTAGAAATTATTAGTTTTCACTATAATTTCAAATTTTAAATTGAAACTAAAATCATATTTTAAGATGGCATAATATCACACATAAAATCAAAACTAGTTTCATATTTAAATTCTCATTTAATTATGAATATAAATTTATCTTAATAATAAAATTAAAATCACTTTTATTATTCCATTTAAAATCACATTTAGTGACATATTGAATGCCACCTTAGGGATAGATTTAAAGACACAAATATCTATTTTAATGTAAATAGATTTTCTTAAAAATAGATACCCTAGTGTGATGTTGAAAGCATATTTCAAGTGACATTGAGACATAGTAATTTTGTAATATAAATTCAAATATGAAGTCATATTAAAATAAATTCAAATATGTTTTAAAATAGTTAAAATATTAAAATGATCATATTATTAATTTCCAAATATACATTGAATTATTCTTCTCTTTTATCACCTTTATTTTTTTTTAAACTTAACTCAGTTCTAACCAATAGATTTTTGACAAAATTATTTCAATTTTATTAAATTGTTGAAATTGTACATATTTTTATTTTGGTTGCATAAAATGAAATTGTGTTTGAAAACACATGCACCATATTAGACCAAACATAATATTGTTTTGAAAAAATAGGAATTTATAAAGAACATAGAGTTAAGGAAGTGTACTATAATTAAGTTAACCAAAATTAACAATCTAAATTAGAAATATTTCTAATTAAGCATCAAAAGTGAGGGAAAATGTATAAATAATACTTAATTTAGTATTTCATTTTAACATGTGAGGAAATTCAAGACATAAAAGACTCTTATTTTATTTATGTGTCATCATAAATCTTTCACAAAAAATAAAACTTGGATATGTCAAGTCTGAAGTATTCAAGTAGTCAGTTATAAATTTGTGATTATTATAAGATAGGTTCTAAAATTTATTAGATGGTCCTAAAATGATCTTATGGGTTGTCAGGGATCCTTAGAATATGAAAAAGTTTTGATGATTTTTTTCCTTTCTTTTTAATTTTATCTTATGTATGCATTGTGACACCTTAGTTATTTTAACGAGATAAAATTTATAAACATGGAGTATTATGAAAGACCATGATTAACGACAAATAATAGTGTTTAGGTAGCTAGTATTATATGACTAGGCATTTTATAGTCAAACCTTTTGGATTAAAATAAATATGTCAAAATAAATAAATTACATAGAATAAAACCTATAATATGTGTAGAAAAAGTATATTATGATATAATTTTATCATAAATAATAAATTCTATAATTATTACCTCCCTATGAAATAGACTACAACATTACCTATTTATAGGTGCCTTCTAATTTAAATGTGAAAATATTGATGTCTGTATCAAATTGAAATACTTAAGATAGAAAAATAATGACCAATTAGATTAATTAATATTGACTTGTTAAGGACCAAAGATAAAGTGATAAGATATTACAAATTTTATTGGAAATTTATGATCCTGTAAATGGTCCCTTTTCGAAAGACCAAAAAGAAATAAAACGAAAAAGGGAGTTACATGTAAATGAAAAAGTATAAATCAGAGCCTCTAAAACTCGACATGAACATTAATATCACTAATTAAAATTGAATATTAATATATAAATAAATGAATTAAGAATTTATGTGAAGAAGAAAAAAAAAAAAAATTATGAAAAGAGAAAACTCTGAAAACCATTTTTAATTTTCTATACATACATACATACATACATACATACATACATACATACATACATACATACATATATATATATACATACATACATACATACATACATACATACATACATACATATATATACATATATATATAAATACATACATATATATATATATATACATATATATATATATATATATATATATATATATATATATATATATATATATATATATACATATATATATGTATGTATATACATATATATATGTATGTATATACATATATATGTATGTATATACATATATATGTATGTACATACATACATACATACATACATACATACATACATATATATATATATATATATATATATATATATATATATATATATATATATATATATATATATATATATATGTAGATACATACATACATACATACATACATACATACATACATATATTATATATATATATATATATATATATATATATATATATATATATATATACACACACACACACACACACATGTAAACATATACATATACGTAAAAATAAAAATATGTACACATACACATACATACATACATAACATACGAATTTTATTTTGTAAAAATCTCTAACTTTAATTTTAAATGAACTGATTTATCTTCAAATGAACTTATTTATCTTGAAATGAACTTATTTATCTATGAATTTAGTAGTCAACTTATGCATCCAACTACAAGTAGTGTGAAATATCCATTCATCTAAATGTTTAAGGTAGCATAACACAACATGAGTTGTTTGAGATTTCATCATTTATTAAATTTTATATAGTTAGGTTAAGTAGGTTGTAAATGTAAATATACTATGCAAAACATTATAAGACCTCCTTTTATATTATTAATATTGAAAAATTAGTATGATGTTAACTTCTAACCATATCCTCTAAGACATGTATTTCTCTTATGGATACAAACCATGTCACCAAGCATTGTCATTCTATTTAACATTTATACTTTTGTATTTACATTAACTTTCCAAGAAAATTCAAATGTAACACCATGGTTATTTCCTTTGATGGCTCAAAACTAAAATGAATTTAATCTCTTCTCACTGAAAAACTTATGGTGTATGCCATTTGTGAGGTTTGGGATCATCATTATGTTAGTGTTAGCAATTCTTACCATTGTTGATCTTGCAGGGAATATGTTGCTTGTGGGTGTGTTAATATTTGAATGTTATATGTTGTGTTTTGTAATGATTGAGACCTTTTTTTAATTAAAAGTTGAATTTATTTAATATATGGATTGATATCTATTTTAAAATGTTCACTAGTTTGAGGTTTATACTTTGAACCAGTTCTTATCACTATAGTTTTTGAAAGCATTGTATTGTATGTAGATGTGTTTATCATTAAAAAAATTATGTAGTTTCTTCATTGATTGATAAATATTATGATATGAGATGGGTGTGATGAGTATATTGATCGATATCTTTTAAGTGATTATTGACTTGAGGTTCACTATTCAAAACAATTCTTATTATTATGGCTCTTGCAGGTACTATATTATTTGTGGGTGTGTTTTTCATAAAACATTATATGTAGTTTCTTCAAGGATTGATGCATATTTAAATATCAGGGGGGTGTGATGAGTATATTGATGGGAATATATTGAGTCCCTTCCAACTTGAGATTCTTGGTTTTAAAACTATGCCCTTGGGTTCTCCCTCACTCGAGGTTAAATTAATCAAGGAGGGGTGGGTTATAGTGGTAGCTTAATGGAGTCAAACTCATAACAATGATGAGATAATTATGGAGATGTAATTGACTCCCATATATGTATATAAACACGATTAAATTATGGAAAAGATTTAAATTAATTGATGAAATGGATCTATTGTGTCCATATCTATCCATGTTCAAATCTCATCGAATGTATAAGATTGGTTGTGGTCACATAATTGAGAAGCAATCTAGAATCCATATATATCTCATGCTTTTGATGAATAACTTGGATGGATAAAAATATATCACCATTTTCCTTTTAAATATATTTTCAAGTTGGCAAGGTTGCTAATACAATATAGTATTACTAATTTATTTATTTTTCTAGATTAAAAATTGAAAATAAAAAGTTATAATATATAAATAATTATATTTAAAATTCAATTAAATATTTCTTGGATATAGAAAAATAAAATAGTCTCATATATTAAAAATTAATTTAATTATTACAACTGACATCCTCAACCTTAAAAAATTCATTTCCTTCCTAAATATTATGTATTTTGTTAGGAACCTATGTCCTGCCATTCTCTTTCCATTATTAGTGTATTAGCTACTATGGATACATATGTTTTGTAATTAATCCCTTTAGTATATTTGAACTATCTCACATACATGGTAAGTACTAGTTATTAGAATAGATTTAGTATTTATGAAAGTGTTGGGACCCAATGAAAGCATCCAAAAATATTATTATACTAAAATTTCTCAAAGGAGTTTACCCCCTCGAAATAGCCTATGATCTAAAGGTTACATACGGTTATTTTCCAAAGTTCATTTATTTTTCATTTATTTTCTTTAGTTCATAAATTTTTACATAAATATCTTCACATCTTGTATCAGATCACTTTCATTTCCTATGGATAGATTTTGGAGATTTTTTTCAGTGGTGTCTTTTAAGTAGTTGTGCCATTTACCAAAATATTTTTTCTTATCTCTCTCTCTCTCTCTATATATATATATATATATATACACACACATCATATATATATATACTACATACATATATATATATATATATACATACATATATATATATATATATATATATATATATATATATATATATATATATATATATATATATATATACATCTATATATATATACATATATATACATATATATATATATATATATATATATATACATTTTAGGTTTGGATACAAGTAAATACCCCTTTACATAAATGTGAGAAGTACTTGGAATAAGACCTAAAAATCATTTTCAAGAGTACCACATGAACCCTAGAGTAACATTCCTATTGAGAGGACCTACTAGGAAAAAGGGAAACATACCCATCCGAATTGACTAATTTCCACTGATGAGATAAACCATACTAGAATAATTTTAGATAACGATCCTTGTGTACACAAAAATTTTGACCTTAGATATTCCTTAAAACCTTTAGGCAACCAAACATAGTTGGTTCCCATAGTGAACATAAAAAATTTAGAAGACCAACAATAGAGTGATCATAGTTGAGAACAATTGGTAACCGCACACTTGCAAACATGATTTTGGTAAGAGCAAACAAATGACAATTAATTTTTCAAAAAAAAAAAAAGAAAAAAACATTTTTTTCACCATATCTCTCCCTCTATAGTTTTGTTGATTCTCAAAAATCCCTAGAACTCCTAGAATTTCATTTTTCACATTTTTGTCCTTCAAGGTCCATATCCAAATTCCACTTCTATTAGCAAAAAATACCACCTTTTTGGGGGGTTTTGTCATAACTTCATTAGTTTTTCCTCTTGCTTTAAATCTTTAAAATAGTGTTCCTTTCCCTATTTTAATCCACGATCCCTCTTGGACATTTTCTTTAGTTTTTACATTACGATTTAAAATTCTCCCTAACCTTGATAAATCCTGACTAGGAGGGGCCAAGAAACTAGTAGGAGTAGATTTGTCTCTTTCTGATTGATCCTAAATTAGAAAAAAAAATCTTTTTGATTATCTCATAATGCATTTTTATACCGCTTTAAAAAAATATCAGTTATGGTAGCCTTCCATAGAGGCACAATGATTATGGAGGAATAAATCATAACATTAAATTCCCACATCACTGAGTTAACAAATATGATGCATGGACTAAATCATTAGAATAGCCTTTTACTCAACAAATTATATAAAACGTCTTGTTCATAGAATACTTTATCTTATCCACACACATCACATGGGCCCAAACTAGACATTCAAAGTTTTAATGCTACATAGGCTACAGGATGGATATATCAAGCTGGGAAATTCTTTAACCTTTAGAATACATATTCTGTCAACAAAGTCCCAAATTTTTCCTTCCACTTAGAACAAGAATCACTCCAATGGTACTATTGGTATCCAAATTCAAATGATGAACCTAGTTAGAAAACCTTTACATCCTTAATTATAGATAGGTTTGGTCCCTTGGTATTCAAAGACTTTGCAGGATTCCTCACCAAACTTTGCTACACATGTACCATTCATGATTATCAGATAGAATTTGAGAAATTGGATAATTAAAATAAATGGTTATCAAATAACTTCTTTAATATTTATTTTATTAGTGATATGAAAGAGCCAATTTGATCAGAGGTGAAAATATTCCAGCTCAACAACATGATGGATACCTTGTGTTTGACTAAGTTAGAAAAATATAAAATTTTAGTACAGCATCGACCTCCCACTTTCCCACCCATAAAGAATACATAAATCTAGTGGCTAGCTTGAACCACATCGGTCAAGTAGCATACTAAAGCAAAGATGTGGGTTAATAAGGATAAAGGATTATGTTAAAATTGTGATGAAAGATGAGTTAAGTGTCACAAGTTCATCACATAAAAAATCTACTTGTTAGATGTGGAATCACCACTAGATAAGGATAATGAGACAAATATCAATAATTATTGGATGCTCAAGATGAACATATCACCTAAGAAGACATAATGGCTCAAAATACTCAACTGAATATCTGCCTACATTCACTAACATGTGTTACCACACCTCAAAATATGATGGTCAAGGGTTATTTATAAAGATCAATCTCAAAATGCTCATTGACTCTATAGAAATTCATAATTTAATCGATCCCACATTTCTAAGTAGATAGAGTGCTTTATACACCCTTGTTTTAGCTTTGAATTCATATTTTATAATAGGGGAACATTACCATGTGAAGGGAAGTGTCACAATGTATGTATCATGATAGTTTTTACACTCTTCACTCAGATATATTTTCCATACCCTTAGGAGGATGTGATTTGGTCTTTGAGGTATAGTTTCTGTACACATTGAGACCTATTCTATGGGGCTTATCTAAGCTTTGGACATAGTTCATAGATAGTGGCTAGAAAAACACCTTAAAAGGGTTATTGCCTAGATATGATACATCATCAATTCCCATCTCATGTAAAATATTTTGAAGAAAGGATCACCTGGGGTCATTGCCCAGATGCACTCCATCCAACTCTATTTCACTACTACTACTAACTACCTTGTTGATTTATAATACACCTTCTATAATCATTCAACCAATTTTATAAAGTTAGTGGGTTTCGCCCCTTCACTATCTAAATATCTTCACATTTTGATCCTTTCATGAAGCATCCCTCCTAACATCTACCCATACTATTATCTCCATCTATAAAATTTTGAGTTGAGCAAATTGTACAAGAACTTCTCAACTATAGAGTTGTTCACCCAAATTTCTGCCCATACTCCTCCCCATTACTTCTCATCCACAAAAATCATGGGTTATGGCACCTTTGCATTGACTTATGTGCCTTTAACCACCTCACTATCAAATATAAATTACCAATTCTGGTCATTGATGATCTTATGGATGAGCTCCATAGGGTAAATCTTTTATCTAAATTTTATGCTTTTAGGCTATCAACAAATCTATATGCATGTTAATGACACTCCAAGGACAAGTATTTGCACTCATGATGGTTACTATGAAATCTTGGTCATGCCATTTGGACTTAAAAATTCCCCATTATCATTTTAGGTACTAACAAATAAAATATTTTGGCCTTTGCTCTATCAATTTGTTTTGGTTTTTTTAAATGATATTTTTATCTATTGCCACACATGGGCTAAGAATCTCTGGCATATTGATATGGCTATTACAACTTATAATAGACAATCAATTATGTGCCAAGTACTTTAAGTTTTCTTTTGATCAACAAGAAATTGAATATCTAGGGCACATTGTTTAAGTCCATCGGGTTCACATGGATCTAGAAAAAATTAGTGCCATACAGCATTGGCCTTGACAAACAACCCTCAAGAGCCTTCATGGTATCATAGGCCTTATAAAAAACAACTTCAAGTTTTTAAAGGACTATAGAAAGATGGAGGCTCCCTTGAATTCCTTATTGAAAAAGGATGTATTCACATGGTCTACCACAACTGACTAGGCATTCCTAACACTCAAAAAAGCTATGTGTTGCACACCTCTTTTGGCCATGCAAAACTTCACCAAAACTTTCACCATAGAAAGTGATACCTATGGTATTTTTTGGGTGTTATTATTATTAAAGAGGGTCATCCCCTTATTTTAACTAGTAAAACCCTTTCTAGATGAAATTTAGCTTTATCTACATTTAAAAAATAAATAATGATAATTATGCATGCAATATGAAAATGGTGGCCATACTTATTTGGAAATAATTTTTGCATAAAATTGATCACCAAAGTTTTAAATATTTCATGGAACAAAGGGTCTCCTCACCATCACAATGAAAATAGTTCTACAAACTCATGGGCTATGATTATGAGATCACTTACAATAAGGGTAAAGAAAATATCGTGGCCGATGCTCTCTCACACCCATTTCAGGGTCTTACTTCCCTTTCTGCTATTTCCATGCTTATTATAAAGTACTTGAAATTTGTACACCAAGGGTGTTGGAATGATCTCTCCTTACACCACTTCATTTAACAATTATCGACTAACCCTTTGATGGTACTACATTATTCATGGGATTGTGCTTTTATGTGATACAAGGTTCATCTAGTGCTTCCCTATAACAAAGACCATCATCAAACCATATTCTATGAAATTCAAGCTTCTCCATTAGTAGGGCACTCAAGATTTATTAAAACATATGAGTGGGCACGTCGAAACATCTTTTGAAAGTGGATGAAAGTGGAAATTAAACAAGTGGTAGTCAAATGTGATATCTAATAATCAAACAAATGTGAAACAATAGTGATTCCTAGTTCGTTTGAGCCCTTTTCCATTCCTACTAAGATGTCAATAGATATTTTAATGGATTTCATTAAGTGGATCCTGAAAATCTAGTATAAAAATAATGATCCTTGTCATGGTAGACCACCTCTTCAAATATAGTGATTTTTGTGCTCTTAACCATCCATATACGGCCTCAACGGTCACACAAGTTTTCTTGGAATAGATCTTTTATCTTCAAGACATCCCTTCTTTAATTGTCTTTGATCATGATTCGTCTTTTACCATCTATTTTTAGATGGATTTATTCCCACGCAAAGGCATACAACTCATGATGAGCTTTAGGAATAACCTCTAAATAGATGGCTAGATAGAAATTTTCAACAAATGCATAGAAACATTCCTTCATTGCTTTGGTTCTGAACAAAAACAAAAGTAATGGGAAAATTGGCTATCCCTCACATAATGGTGGTACAATACCTCTTACCACACTACTACTAAAATGACTTCATAGGAAGTAGTTTATGGTCAAGTGCCTCTAACATTTATTTCATATGCCCCTAATAGTTGACCTTTTTAGGTGCTCCCCAATACCCTCCAACATAGGGATCAAATTATCATCACCTTGTGGTGCAATGTCCATCTAGCATAGAATTGAGTGAAGTAGCATGTTAATCAACACTGCTCTGACTTCACCTTTCGACCTAGTGATGTAATTTTTATTTGACTGCAACCATAAAAAAATTATCCCTAAAACTAAAAGGGCATTATAAAATTGCTCTGAAGTTTTATGGGCCATATAAGGTTCTTTGATAGATTGGGTCCATTTCTTACAAGTTGGAGCTTCCACCTTCCTCTCGAGTTGACTCAATCTTTCATGTCTCATATTTGAAAAAAGATCTTGGAACCACCATTAGAGTGTAAACAATATTACTTGAACTTGATAATGAAGGCTCCATTCTTATCAAACTAGAAGGAGTCTTAGATAGATGCACCTACCAACTTTGCTCCCACTCAATCACGAAAGTCATAATGAAGTGGCATAACATGCAACTATAAAATGCAACATGGAAACAACTATTCTAAATTCAAGAATGATTTCTGCATCTAAATCTTTGAGGACAAAACTTTTTTTAATATGGAGGGGTTGTTATGAACCTATGTCCTACCCTTCTCTTTACATTATTAGTGTATTAGTGGCTATGAATGCATATACTTTGTAAGTCATCTCCTAACCATATTTGAATATTCTTACATATATAGAAAGTAGTAGTTGTTAGAATAGATTTTGTATTTAAGTAAATTGTGTTGAGGCCCAATAAAGGCATAAATAAATATTATTGTATTAAGTTTGCTCAAAAGAGGTTTCCCATCAAAGTAAATTGTGATCTAAAAATTATTTTAAGTTATTTTTCAAAATTCATTTTATTGTTCATTTATTTTATGTAGTTCATAACTTTATTCAAAAAGATCCTCACATATTTTTTTTAATTAAAAACTTATAAAAACTACCAAATTAGGTCTAGTCAAGAGAAAATAGGAAGAAATCCATTTTAAACTTTTGGTCTAAAAGTCATAGATTTACCGATCACGTAAGTATAACTCCTCCATATCATTTTCAATGTTATCGTTATTATGTGGGTCAAATTTAGTCAAAGAAATGGGCATTGCAGCTTCCCTCAAAATGTCAAACTGTGAGAAGAGAAAAATAAGATTTGACTAGCGCAAACACAGGTTGAATAGTTCTTCTTGAGCAGCTACCAATTGCAATTGCAAATGTGATATTTGGTGCTATAGTTGAGAAATAATCTGTGCACACCCATATAAAGGAACCCACAACATCGTATTTGCTTCATACACCATGATAGTTATAATAGCCACTCTCCGATCTGCTGGATGATCTTGTTAGAGACTGGAGATAATTTCTCCACTTAACTGCCAGTTGCACCTCCCTTTTTCAATTCACTCCTTCTCATGCATAGCAGTTAACAAATAGTTAGAGATCAGTTAGTTCAAATACTGAAAGAACAGTCTTACTCCTTGCTAAGTTTGCATGCCGTAGTAGTTGAAGTTAGTTTTAGATTAGTTAAGGATTAGTTTAGTTTCAGTTTGATTTGCCAAGAAATTTATTTAAAGATCTCTTGGGCACAGCTTTGTAATGCAAGAAAAAGAAGATTAATAAAATTCTTATTTTTTTAATTGTTGTAGCAATCTCAGTATCTATTCTTATTTTATATGTTATATGCTATATTTTTTGATAACAAATTGGTATCAAAGCCTTGTTTGAGAGTGCAAGAGTGGAGCATCCAACAGGATCCATCCTGGAGTGGCGCCTGAAGGTGTAGCAGTCCAGCTGAACAAGAGTCGATCTATAGAACATAGCAGTCAACACGTAGTAGAAGCACAATTGATAGTGGGAAAGAAGCACCGGTTCATTGAAGTGCAGGGTTGTGGGGATGTCGTAGGCTGACAGCTAGCAAGCAACCAATAGGAGCGATGATAAAATGAAAGAAGAAACAATATAAATGGAAAAAAAGAGGAAGCGATTTGCCATCTAAAATGTCTGGATGGAAGAACAAAGATAGTTTAATGCAGAGCAGAGGAGAACAGACATAAAAAGAGTTCATCGTTGGGTGCTAGCATAAACTCCACAAATTTTGTTTTTCCACGTCAAGAAGGTCAGAAATCTGAGATGCTGAGCAAACACTTTTACACGTATCTACATTTTTGATGTGATAGACATTGAATTTTTAAGTCATGTAATCTTTATTCAATTCAATTCAGTTTATTATTTTTTAATAAAAGAGGTCAACAAAAAAAATTCAATGTCAGATCATGGAAAAGCACTAGCGGATAAAGTCAAAAAAGAGAGGACAAAAGATCACAGTCAAATCTGATTTGCCAAGCATAGTCAAAGAAAAGCTTTGGTGTAAGGAGGATTTAGTCACTTCAACGTGAGACATGGCAATGAATAATAGTATTTCTCAGCTTCAAATTCCTATTTTCAGTGGTAAGAATTACAATTTTTGGGCAATTAAGATTAGAACATTGTTTTGCTCACAAGATGTTTGAGAATTATTAGAGAATGGTTTTGTAGAACCACATGATGAGGCTACCCATCAAACATTAACTCGAGCACAAAAGGATGAGCTTAAAGAGAATAATAAAAAAGATGCAAAAGCTTTATTTCTAATCCAACAGGCACTGGATGAATCTATTTTTTCCAAAGTTGCAGCAACAACGAGATCCAAATTGGCATGGAAAATCTTGGAGACTACCTATAAAGTTAATACAAAGGTAAAAATTGGTAAAAGATGTTAATAATTAATAGTTATCTTTCTTTGATTGAATATTTAAGTATTATAAGAAGTCATTCAATTATATAGATTGTCTGCATTTATATTCATATTTAAGAAGTAAAAGTGGGTTACAATATTAAGCAAACATAAATCTAAATCGGTGAGTTATTTTACTAAGCAACTACAATTAAACGACATTCACATTGTCAAAATCACACAAAACACAATCCTAACCTTAACCACTTAACTCTTATGTATCAAGTATCTAAAACAATTTATACCTTGATAAATGGATATAAACAATCATGATCCTCCAAAATTAAACTACAACCTTTTGGTTAATTACTAATTTTAAATTAAATATCCATTTAATTACTATTAAATAATTTAAATTTAAATTTGATATCTATTAAATTGATATATTAAAAAAATTAAAATGTAATATCTTAAACATAAAGGTGAATTTTACAACCTTTTTCTCTCATAAAAATAAAGTTTTCAATATATATTACGTATTTGTATTTATTATCTCTAAAATAATATCAATTTATTTGATAAATCATATTACATATAAAGTGAAATTTTAAATAAATTATAAACAATTTTATAAAATTATAATAAATACACAAATTATTTTTAATGTTAATTTCATTTATAAAGTAGTATATTAATAGTAAAAAATAAATAAAAAATTTGACAAAGTTTAAAATCAAATCTAATCTGTGATGATCATGTATTTGTATTTTTTAACCATAAAATATTATTTATTTATTTAATAAATATAATATGTGAAATTTGAAATTTTGAATAGATAGTAAATATTTTTTAAGATATTATAATAAATATATAATAGATAATTTTAAAGATTTATAAATATATAAATTATTTTTTATGTTTATTTAATTTATTAGAAATTATAGTACAATTTTAAAAGCAGCGTTAAATAAATAACCGCCTGCGAAAAAACTACATGACATTCATAAACACGGAAAAGTAATTGTGCGACGTCATGTTGGCAGGCCATTGTAAACGCTGACGAGAGCCTAAGTCGGGTGTGGATGGTGACACAACATAGATCTGAACCATTATGTGTATAAACGCTGCCAGCTGAAGTCATTGAAAAGGATAGCGTTTGCTGGGCGGGGCCAATAAAATTTTAATCATGTCACATTGTACAATATTTTGGTGGTGTAAAAGATGTTAATAATTACTAGATGATGACACAACATAGATCTGAAGCAGTATGTGTGTAAACGCTGCCAGCTGAAGTATGGGCGGGGCCAGTAATCGCAGTCTGCCGTATTAATATACAAAGGTAAAAATATAAATGGATGTTGATAGAAAAAAGGAACAAGTTCAGACCAAACAAAGAAAACAAGGCATGAAAGAGAAAGGTAAGTGAAAGTCTCCCTCTTTCTCATAAAATTTTAATTGTTAACTTCCAAACTTACTTTTAATTAGATATAAAGTTGGAATGCTTGGTAATTTCTCCTACATTACGGAATGTTCAAGAATTTCGTGAGGAGTTATTTCCAGATTTTCTTTGACGGACTTGCGGGGAAATCCATTTTTTCCAACTTGGAGTCATCCCGTGTCTCTTTTTCTTCGAAGGATCCATGTGAAACCTATTATTGGTCGGTTCACTTCCAACACTCGGTGAACACTGGCACATGTTTTGTAAATCAAATCAAAGTCTTGCACATCTTGACTTGTATTTTTCATATTTTAATTATTTCCATAGATCTAGATGGACTCAAGGTTCGAAACCCACAATTAAATTTAATATAATTTATATATTAATGTCCATTCGAGGTTAAAAATGGGTTATGTGATTGAAAAATATATTCCGTGCGTCTAAGATTGAAAGAGAGTGCTAAATACATTTAAGTTTTAAAGA
This sequence comes from Torreya grandis, assembly GCA_037957365.1. NCBI lineage: Eukaryota > Viridiplantae > Streptophyta > Pinopsida > Cupressales > Taxaceae > Torreya > Torreya grandis. The sequence continues at coordinate 381,415 of JARHVA010002775.1, read as the reverse complement.
GAAACAAAAAAAAAATTTAGAAAATTTTAATAAGAAATATTTATTCCAATATTTGAACACAATAATTTTTTGAAACTCATAAATTTTATATTGTTTTATAGATGTGGATGATGTTGTCTGGGAATATGGTCTCTTTTGGATCATGAATCATATTATCGGAAAGTAAGAACTCATATTTATGTAATTATTTGTATGTGATGCTTTCAATGCAAGTGTTCTATGTCAAATTTCAAATGTCCTGTGCTTAAGCACAGTTAATTAATTTTGGTTCTTATATTGAATGAATGTCCTCATGGATCGATGCAAATTTTTAAAAGTATATTGATATCTTCCAAAAATATCATACTAGATAGGGTACTTGGATAAAAAATTATATTGCCTTTTAGGTTCTAGAAAACTCAATTGGCATATATGCTCATCCTATGGGAAGGCATGGCTAGATATAATTGAGAGTTGATGAAAGAAATGTTACTGTGCTTAATTATTCATTCACTATTCTATAGGTCTTAGATGCACTTGTATTATTTTTAATTTATAGGATGGTACTTATTAGTGCATGCTTACACACAACTTATTCTTAGAGAAAATTATTAATTAAATAAATACTTAATTGACTTATACTAAGAATAGTTTTATATTATATATTTATTAGTTGTACTCTCTACAATCATAATCCTAACTCTATCCTTGTCTCTTATCTATATATTGTTAGAAGTAGCTACTGAAAAGGGGTGAGGTTGGAGGGTCAGAGGGAAGGAGGCAGTTGGAGGGTTGAGGGGGGTGTGAGGTGTGGAGGTGAATCAATATAAAATAATGCACATTCAATTCCAAAACTATTCCATCATATATAAACTTGATATTAGCAACATAAACATGAAAGTACATTTATCCAAAGTATGACTAAGAGCATACAACACATCACCATATCATCTATGTGGGAACCCCTCTTGGTGACTAAAACCCACTCTTAATCCTACAAACACATGGACTACTTATCTAATAAGGAATTAAAAACAAAAAATTGATCAACTCATTTAGATGAACAAACTTTTATCACTTCCTCCAAACCAAAGGTATTTAATGAAACACCTATTTCACAAGCAACAATTTCCCCTAAAGAAGACCAAGTCATTTAAACACTCCTTTGAACACCTCCATCATAGAAATGTTGTCTTCAACACTTGATGAAGGACCTCTGATTATCACTTTTCACCTTCACTCTTTCATCCAATACTCCCTATTGGTGAAAGCACATTACATACTTGTACCAACACACAATGATCAATTAGGACACGTTACATATCCTAACTAACCCCACTCTCCATCTCTTCACCCACACTTACTTCAGAACATCTACAACAAATTTGTCACCATAACAACAACCTGACCATGAGGTCATTCATAGAGACCATACTCTAATTTGCATCAAAAATCAACCTTCAAGATCACACAAACATCACCTATCATTCACTCACTCTTCAAGCACCAAACCTGGAAGAGTACTTATTATAACATAGAAATATGACCTACAAGTCACATACACAACCATGATCAAACTATGCTTATCAACCCATTCTTTGGGCACACTTCCTCTCATTGGTCCTCAACTATTCACTCTACTCCAGTCGCACAAGCTTCTTTACTCATATTCAACCTATAAAAGCACTATTTTAACATCAAAATTATGACCTATAGGTCATACACATAGTCTTCAATCTACTCTACTCATCAATCCAACCATTGGGAATAGTCAGTCTCCTCTTTTATTTGCTTCAATAAATATTGTACTCATTCAAGCCTCTACAAATCTCACCATCCAATCTAGAAACCAACATATTTGGTTTCGCTATTTATAGAGCAATCATGACTTAATAAGATCACAATATTTCATGTCATCCAAAATACATGTCTCCACCTTTAAGGCATATCTTATGGGTAACACTTAAGTACAATCAACTTTCAAATAGGCTTAAATCACTTTTAGGTCCTATGGAGACCAATTCATTGTTTTGATACATATCTGAGCAAGCTAAAACACAAGAATACTTTATAAATGCATGGACCCATTTAGAAAGATTTATAGGTCCTCTTTATGTTCCAAAAATCATCGCATTACCCTCTTGCTTAATCACAATTTGCTCAAACAACTCTCTATACACAGTCAATATAAGCAAACACACAATCATCTTTTAAGCATTTCTTCATACTTCATACAATTATTTAAACATTCATAATACACACATATCATCCTCATGGACTCTAGAACACTCCCTAATATTCAATTCATCAAGATATATGAAAACAATATCAAAAAAATCTCAAACAATCTTCTCAGGTCACTTATAGTCTATGCTTGAACACAAACAATTTTGAACCTTAATAACTATGTATGTACATACTTTTTGATCTTAAAATATATATTTATATATGTGCCTTGGATTCCTCTACATGTTAACTTTTTACACCATGAGTAAGTTCTTCATAGATCAAAATATATAGCCAAAATACAGAGCACTAATTTTTCTTTTGAAAATTTAAATATTCAAATTCAAACAATCATACTTAAACCTTGAAAACCATGCTCACATCTTGTGTTCTAACTATTCAAATTAAACATGCACCATTGATCTTGTTCGATCTTTTACATATAGTGTGCTAATGCCCAAATGTTTAACAACTGAAAATTGACCTCATCTCTTGAAATATGGAAACTTTAACTCAACAAGCTCCATCCATCTCTTGTATGAAGCTTGCTATTTAATAATTATAAATAGCTATCACTTTGACCTCTTGAATTTAATACACACCATTGATCTCTATTTGTATGATCACTTGTTCATTGTTGATCATTAGAATAATATTGGTCTTTATCTCTGCTCAATGTTAAGCATTGAACACTTAGGCACCATCTCATAACTTCCTAACATCTTAGATAAATTCACACTATTGATTTTGCTTAAAATTTAAAATTTTCAATAATGACTAAGTATGGGAACCTTGCTTATCTACCTAGAAAGCCAACTTTGCACTGTCATATCTTTTATCACAGTCATTCACATGTTCTCAAATTTGAACCACATGATTTCCTCACATAGGAGAATCTAACCATGTGATAAATTACTCCTTAAAACATCACATATTTGAGATATAATAACATTAAAATTCTCACTTAGATTTTTATGCCATATAGCTGACTATGTCAAAAACTTGTTTGGAAGGACAACTTTGAGCATGTATATATTTTATCATGCTTTGACGCTTGATTTGAAAATTAGAGAAAATCAAATAGGCAAAAAAAAAAACATATGATCATATTGTTCTAAAACATCCACATGTGTGAGATATGACATCATCAAAGATCTTACTTAGCTCTTCTTCCTATATTATAAATGCCCAAGAGTATAGCTTTGTACCCACATATCTTCGACTAAATTTAGTCACATGACCTAAGATTTAGTACATGAGAACTACGTAATAAAATTATCACAACCATATGACCAACACCCCCTTACTCATCCACATGTGGTAATGCTGATGTCAGTAAAATGCCTACTTAGATTTTTTTCTACTAGACACGAAATGTGTACATAAAAACAATGATCAAATTAAATTATCCACATAATCACTTAAATCATATAAAAAATCTTATTTGACCCATTTCACAACCTTGAATGACCATATTTATTCTTTAAGATCATTAGTCATTTCAAAACTAAAAATCAACCAAGCCAACATCAAGCATACTAGGACAAACACATTACACACTTTGTCATTGTCACTTAGGCTATCAAAGAACTTCATCCACTCACCTAGACACCTATATTAAATCACCATTAAATCACTAAAAACTCTCCAAAAATATCCACCTTTGTCATTAATGCCAACAAACATCATTCAACTCACTTTCTCTCTCTCTCTCCAAACATTCTTATAACAAGAACTTTTCTCCCCCTTTAAATTAATGACAAAGTGGGCACAATATAATATTTATGACCTAAAAATATTATAAATAGGAGAAGACCATCTTAGAAAGAGGATATAAATTCCCCCGTACCTTGAGCCTACCTTTTATTGCATTGACAAACTTCCTGTTGCTCCATGCCAACACTCTCTTCAACCAATCATTGTAACCAATGAAGAAATAACACAAAAAATATTTAAATCTCATGTAAATAAAAAATAAACATCTAATATGGATTTCCCATAATATTTTTTAGACATTTCATCACTTGAGCATCTTTAGATCTCCATACACCATGAAGAGCCATCATACAGGCTTACTAGCCTTTTCTCTCAAACCAGCTCAGGGACCACCAATAGAACTTAATGCCAAACAAAAAATAGAAAACATTTTATAAATCAACCTAAGAATATACTTTTAAAAACTCATGCCTCGAATTTTTTTATAAATGGAATGAAAATCACATTTTAAAGACTAGGCATGTCTCAGACTCCTTATAGCCCTACCTGAAACTTGCAGATCCAAAAAAATTATTTAGACACAACTTCAAGACTTAAAAATTAATTTATAAATAATTCTCATATTCCCCCTAAATCACACAAATTTTCAAAAACTATCACATCTTTTACAACAAACTTCCTTCACAAACCTACTACCTAATTAGGCCTCCAATTTGACAAAAACTTGAATGACTTAAGAACTACAAACCTTAAAATATTTATGAATATTGATTTGAAAACCTATTTGGCCCATTAATAATATTTAAAGGCCTTAAATCTCAATTCATATAGTAGATCACTTTTCTAACAGAGCACAAAACCCTAAAATATCAAAATAAATGAGGTCCAGACAACACCTTCCAGCCAATGCACAATCCTAAATATTATTGTACACTAGGAGACAACAATTACACACATCTAAACCAATTTTTTAATATCTAAAACTTTGGAAACCCATACATCCTATAACCCATTTCAGGCATGCTTGCCCTTATGCAAAAAATTAATAAAATTGAGAGCACTTAAAAATCTCTAATTTGAATTCAACATATCTTTAGACCAAAAAAAACCACTTGGAGCATGATATAATAAGGTCAAAATAAATTTCTATGCAAAAAAATCATATTGAAAAAACACAATTCCTTCTTTTCCACTTGGAAACCTTCAATCTGACCCTACAAACTGACCACATATAGCTGTCAACATTATGACATCATTTTGAGATCACTACAACATATCTTCCACCTAGACATACCTGATCCAAATAAAAAAAATCATATCTAACCTTATAGAACCTTAATAGGAATACCAAAATACCACTTCCTTCTCTACTAAAATTATTTTCTTAAGAAGTATAGATAGAGACACTTCACATATGCTCCCCTTCACATAATGCACTTCTTCAAGCCACTAAAATTATGTGACATACCAAACTACTCAACAAGCCTTAAAAGGATTAGATATATATAAGAGTAGTCCTAAAAGAAGGACATATAACTTAATTCCTCACCTGGAATCTACCATAGACTACTATACAAATAGATATTTAAAACACACCTTTATATTACAGCATCCAAGTCATGATCAACAAGATAACTCCTTATGATAAGACCACTAAGATTCTTTACAACATTATTTTCTCCAAAATATAAATGAAAAAACAAACCTTCTTTTCATATATTCACATAAAAATAATATCTAACAGCCATCAAGCTTCCTTATGATTGACAAGTGTCTCCTTAAAGCCTAGATAGACACATCCTAACCCACAATATCCTAGAACAATGTGAAACTAGGAATTGCCCACAACTCTTCACATTCCTTTTCCTATTTGGTCATATGATATTGATAGTTCTTATTTTTATTATTAGTATTAGAACTAGCCTCAATCAACACCTTATTTTTCTCTTTAAGCTTGACTAGAACCAACTTTTGATTTATCTTTCCTATTTGGACAATTGACATAATCTCTATTTCAGACTTGTCCACAAATGCTGAAAATAGAAACTATTGACTTCCCTTCACTTCTAATCCTTCTTCCACATTAGAAACCAATCCACTAAGACTCTTGGACATAATAGGATTAGTCTCCTTAGTTTGAATTTTCTCATCTTCTACAGGAAACTTACCAACTCAACCTCTAAGTTTAGACTTATCTACAACACATTCTTATAAAGCAACTTTCTTATCAACCTCTGGACTAGTGCAACTATCATTGATAAAATTCCATCTCCATAACCAAGAATGACCTTTATTATCCATAATGGAATCTTCTTTTCCTTTCAGATACCTTGAGGGCCTATTACCTCCACTTGGATAGAATTTACCAGAGTGTCCAACCTTATGACAACAGAAATAAGTAATATCTTTCATAACTTTTGATAGATTTAAACTATGATCAATCTTTGGCCAAATAATCCTATCATAGCTAGATTAATATCCATACTTGATTGACTTCCCTCTATTTTCCTTAGCTTTGTGACCATATTTATTACATTTATAATAAAGACCTTGAAAATAACTTGCATACCTTTTTGCATTAGGTTGTCTAATTGGCCATCTAAAATTGTTATTTAAAATTGCATTATCCTTTAATTGCTCATTCTTCTTTTTAGGCTTTTCCAAGTCATTTATTAGTATCTTATGCTCACTCTTTAGGGTTCCCATTTCAATCTTTACCTAAGTTTACTCATCTTCTTTTGCTTTTACATTTGTATTTGCAGTCCTTAATTGTTCCTCAAGAATATTGATCCCTCTTATTTATTCTCAATTTAAACTCTTCATCCTCTTTGGCCTATTGTTATTCCTTTTCCCCTATTTTATGCTTTCCTATCTTTAATATGGCTTTTTCATACTCATCTTTTAGGGAAACTATATAAGTCTTCATTCGAACATATTTGTCTCCTTTAGCTCTCATGCTTTAACATGCAACCTCTAGCTAAATTATTCAATCTCCATATCCCTCTTCACTTATATAACCAAGTAATTATTCAATCTACATGATTGCTCTTTATTCTGACTAATTTACTCTTCAAGACTTTTTATCATTTATCTCAATTCAAGATTTTCTTTCTTCGATTACTTAGCCATATTGTGTTACTTAGGATCTCATTCAAATTGTTAAGTTACCTTTGAAGGACCTACTCTGATACCAATTATTAGAAGTATATATTGAAGGGGTGTGGGGAGGGTGGTTGAATCAGTATATAATAATGCACATTCAATTACAAAACCATTCCATCATATATCAACATGATCTTAGTAACATAAACATGAAAGCACATTTATCCAAAGCATAAACAAGAGCACACAACACATCAATGCATCATCTACATGGGAAACCCTATTAGGTAATAAAACCCACTCTCAATCCTATAAACACTTGGACTATTTGTCCTATAAGAAATTTTAAATAAGAGACTGATCAACTCCTTTAGAATAACAAACCTTGATCATATCCTCCATACCAAAGGTATTTAGTGAAACACCTATTTCATAAGGAACAACTACCCCTAAGGAAGACCATGTCCTTTAGACCCTATTTTGAACACTTCCACCTTAGAAATGATTTCTTTAACACCTAATGATGAATCTTTGATTATCACCCTTCACCTTCAATCTTTCAACCAATACTCCCTATTGGATAAAGTACATTACATAATTATACCACAAAGATCAATAAAGACACATTACATACCCCAACTAACCCCACTCTCCAAATATTCACTCACACTTACATTAAGACACCTACAACAATTCTATCACCGCAACAATAACCTAACAATGAGGTCATTCACATAGACCATAATCTGATCTACCTCATAAATTAGCCTTCAATCTCACATAAACATCACTTATCCTTTTCTCATAATTCAAATCATAAAACCTACAAGAGCACTTGTTATTACATATAAATATGACCTATAAGTCATACACACAATCATGATTTTACTCTACTTATGAGCCCATCCATTGGGCACACTTCCTCTCTTTGCTCCTCAACTCTTCAATCTACTCCACTCACACAAGCCTCATCATTCATCTTTAACCTATAAGACCACTATTATACCATTAGAATTATGACCTACAAGTCATACACACATTCCTCAATTTTCTCAACTTATCAAACCAACCATTAGGCACACTTAGTCTCCTTTTTTCTTCACTTCAACAAATACTATACTCATTCAAGCCTCTACAAAATCTCACCATCAAGTGTAAAAACCAACACATTTGGTTTCACTATATACAGGGCAATCATGAATTAATAAGATCGCAATATTTCATGTCAACCACAACACATTTATTCACCCTTAATTCATCTCTCATGGGTCACACTTAAGTACAATCCACATTCAAATAGGCTTAGGTCACTTTTATGTCCTATGAAAACCCATTCACCTTTTTGATACATCTTCAGGAAAACCAAAACATAGGAACACTTTTCAAATTAATGGAACCATTCAAGATGATCTATAGGTCCTCCTTAAGTGCTAATAACTATCACAGTACCCTCTTCCTTAAGCACAATTTGCTCAAGTAACTCTGTGTACACATAATCATTATGAGAAAACACAATCACCTTTTAAGACTATTTTTATACTTTGTACGATGGTAAGACATTCATAATTCACACATAGCATCCTTTTGGCGTCTACAACACTCCCTACTAGCTAATTCATCAATATATATTGAAACAATATCAAAACAAGCTCAAACAATTTTATCGAGTCAGTTATAGTCCATGCACAAACACACAATCAACTTTAAACCATAACTATTTCTATACATAATTTCAAATATTCAAATATATATTTTCTGATGTGCCTTATAGTCCTATACAAGTTTTATTTTTACACCATGAATAAATATTGCACTCATTAAAAGATATATTTGAAATATAGATCGCTAGTTTTTCCTTTGTAACTTCAAATATTCAAATGCAAAGGTCACAGTTAAAACTCGAACACCATGCTCACATATCATGTCCTCATTTATCATATTAAACATAAACCATTGATCTTATTTTATCTTTAATTCATATTCACCAATGACCAAACATTAAACAACTGATAATTGATCTCATCTCGTACAAATTTAAAACTAACTCAACATGCTTTGTCAATCTCTTTTACGAAGCTCAATCTTTAATAATGCTAAAAAACTATCACTTTGACCTTTTGAATTTAATACTCACCATTGATCTCTATCCATAAGATCCCCTGCTCATCATTGATCCTTGGAAGAAGCTTGATCTTTATCTTGGCTCAATATTAAACATTGAAATATTTTGCACCATCTCGTTTCTTCTTGACTTCTCAAAGTGATATGCACCATCTATGTTTCTTGAACATTAACTAGTGAAAAATGACTAATTATGGGAACCTTTATCATCTACCTAGGAGGCCAATTTTGCACAGTCATATCTTTTACCTTGATCACTGCCATGTTCTCAAATTCAGACCATATGATCTCCTCACACAGGAGAATCCAACCATGTGAAAAATTACTCATATAACCCTCACATGTGTGAAATATAATGGAATTAAAATTCTCAATCAAATTTCTATACCATATATCCAACTATGTCAAAAACTTATCTGTAATGCCAACTTTGAACATGCATATCTTTTGTCATGCTTTAGCAGTTGACCTAAAAATTAGTGCAAATAAACTAGGCATAAACCTAAATAAACCCTTATGGTCATATTTTTATACAATGCCGACATGTGGGAAATATTCCATCATCAAAAATATTACTTGGCTTTTCTTATCACATTGCAAATTTGGCTATGTATGGGAAAATTCTATCAAAATGCCTGCAGGCCCAAATTTGCACCCACATATATTTGACTATGCTTAAGTGCATGACTTGAGTTTAGCACATATGAAATAGGGACTAATGTGATCACAAGCATATCACCAACACCCCCTAACTCATCCGCACATTGTAATGGTGACATCAATAAACTACCTACTTAGATTTTATGCCAATAGACCCAAAATGTCTAGATGAAAACAATGATCAACTAGATAAAATACATTTATGCAAAAAAGTACTCAAATCATACAAAACCTCTTCAAGGACCCATTTCACAACCTCAAATCACCATATTATTTGGTAAACATATTTATCCTTGTCAAAACTGAAGATCAACCAACCCAACATAAACCATATTAGGACAAATACATTGCACACTTTGTCATTGTCACTTAGGCTATCAACGCACTTCATCCACTCACAAGGACACCTACACAAAATCACCATGACATCGCTGACAAATCTCCAATATACATAAGAAGAAGGAGAGATAATGGGATATGCCTATTTTTAATTAGAGTTAGTACTACTTAGATGATAATATAGTATTTTACTTCCAAACTTTCATAGATTTTTTATACAAGTATTGTGGGTGTTCCTATTATGGTACTTAACATGATTTCACAACTTGTCTAGGAATTTAATATAGTATTATATAAGTAAAAGCTTCACCTCATTTTGCATTCAAGCTCAAATTTAAATCCATAGGTTTTTTATTTTCTCTACATATCCAACGTTTGTTTTAGTTTTTAGATCTATAGTTTTTTTTTTCTATATTTCAAGTTCTTAACATAGATTTAGTGGCTTACTAAAAATACCCAATTTTATATTCTCACCTCACCCTTATGAGATCTTGGTTCATCAAAACTTGGCTAACATTGTCAGGTATTATAGGTTAAATCATTTTAAATTCTTAGAAATCCCAGGGGTTAGAAATATGTTTTGATGGTTATGAAATTCCTAGGATTTATTATTTTGGGTAAATCAGTAATTAGTTTTATTCTATCCATGATATGAGGAGTATTACTATATTACTTAAGTATTCAAACATCAATCTATATGGATCTTAGATTAAACATGACTCATTTTATATAAGAAGTGCTTAATATTTTTTTATTTGACAATAACAAGCCTTTTAGCCATTTGATTATGTGGTGTAGCAATAAGTTGTTAGGCATGTGAAGTTAATCTCTAAATACTTTAGAGGTATGATACTATAGATGTAGGATAGTTGAAACCTCCTTAGTCAATGCTCAATTGGTCTTTTCACTATTTACGATAGTGGATTCATATATCAGAGAGCCTATACATTAGACACACCCAATTCTATTATTTTCTAAAATAAGTCTCATTACATTTAGTAGATTTGCACCTATTGTAGTATTATATGTTTAACCTTAGTTTTAGAATTGCCTATCTAGATTGATTTTTAGAAAATAATAGTGAACATGCAAACCAAAGGGTATTTTTTGTGGTAGAAATGTTTTCATAAATATTTTTTATCATTGTGCGAAGGCCAAAGACCAATGACATGTTTTCATGAAAAGTCAAATGTAATGACCATAAATATGTAATTCTATGATTATTTAACTGGATAGATTGAATCTTCCAGGTATTCAATGTCTTATCTCCAAGAATCGTGTGGTATATGCCATTCCTAAGGTTTGTCATCATTGTTATGGAAGTGGTAGTAATTGTTCCATTTTGGCTCTTGTAGGGAAATCATACTTTGTGGGTGTGCATATCATTGAATTTTATATGTGTGATTTTTTAGGATTAAGACCTATTCTAATATGTGGTGGGTATAGTGAGTAGATCGATTAAAATTTTTAATTGTTCATTTTATCATTATAGTTTTAATAGGCAATGTGTTTTTTTGGATATGTTTATCATTGAATATTGTATGTAGTTTCTTCAAGGATTGAGACCTATTTTAATATGAGGGGGGTGTGAATATTACATCAATTGGTATACGTTGAGTGCTTACTACCCGAGGTTCACTATTTAAAACAATTGTTATCAATATGATTATTGAAGATAATGTATTTTTGGTAGATCTATGATATCATATTATTATATGTATTTTCTTCAAAGATTGACACTTGTTAATATGTGGTGGGTGTGGGGAGTAGATCAATCGATATTTACTGATTGCCCATTAATTTAAGGTTTTTTATTTGAAACCTATGTTCGAGGGCTCCCTCACTATAAACTAAATTTACTAAAGAGAGGTGGGAGTTGTATTATTAGCTCATTAAATTTGAACCCTTAACCATGATAATATAATTATGGAGATATAAATGATTCCTTTAAGTGTGTGTATAAAATTATTAAATTACTAATTAAATAGTAGTGAGTTGTGTCCATCCCTATTCAAGATCAAATCTCATTGACTGTATAAATTTTAATTATGGTCCAATAATTCAAAAAATATCTAATCTTGGTATATGTCCTATGTGATGATTATAAAATATAAATCTATCATCAATTTACTTTTAAAGATCTTTTCAAATTGACGAAGTTGCCAATATAATATTATATTACTTATTTCTTTCATTTTCTAAATTGAATATGAAATTATAGAGAAATAATATATATATACACTTATATATTTAAATCATAATTAAACATATCCAACATTAATAAAATATTAAATAGTCTCATATATCACAAATTAATCTACGAAAAAAAAAACTCACATCCTTCACCTTAGAAATGCCCGCCCTTCTAAACATAATATTATATTTTTTTAATTGAAATGATATAAAAACTATCCAATCAGATCAAGTCAAGATAATCCTCGAAGAAACCCATTGGAAGCCATCTGGTTTAGAAAACATACATTTACTGATGATGTAAGAATAACTCCTCCATATCCTCTGCATTAATATCATTATTGTGATGTCAGTATCATTTTGTGAGAAGATATAAATAAGATTAAAGTGGTTCAAACACAAGTTAAATGTTTATGCTCGTGCACATGCCAATTATGATTGTAGATGTGATATTTGGTGTTGTAGTTGAGAAACAATTCCTGAACAGCCATATACAGGATCTCAGAGCCTCCCGTTTGCTTCTTACACCATAGTCATTATACCATCGTCTCTAAGATCGGTTGGAAGATATTGATACATTCAAGACCTCTCATAAGATAATAATGTGCAACTGTAGAAAATTTCATTCTTTACAAGACCGAGCTCTTCTAATGTTTGAAGAAATAGTTGTCTAATATAGATGATGTAGATGATAAGTCTGACGAAATTTGGTATTTTGTTATATATATGTATATATTTTTTCTCTGTTAATAGTCTCTAAAATACCATAGATATATACATATCTTAATATATAAATGGTATTTGAGAGGTTATTATGAAGGCCTGAGCCAACTTTTGTGACTAACTCCGGACACATTGTTGGAGGACCTCAGATTCTGACTAAATTTTATTTGTTCTAAATTCAATATATTAAAATGCTATTTTAAAGGTTATTATGGATGAGGGAATCCACATTTGTGACTAACCCATGACACATTGATGGAAGGCCTCAGTTTCATACAATGAAACTTGACTAAATTTTTCCACAACTTACCATTTTTTGAAATTCATCTATATATTTCAAACAAAAGAGGTGAGGAAAAATAAATATCACTAATTAAACTTAAAATTTTACTCCATTGAGTAAGAACATATATAAAACTTTATGAACCGCACAATTTATAGGCCACATTGTCTTGCATAAATCTACTATTTTCAACGTAGGAACTTATTATTTACATTAAAAGAGAGTAGTCTACCATTGACCAGTTTACCTTTCCAGTTTCCATCAAATCAATATTCTGATATGAACATTAACAGAAATACAGCAGTGAAAGCCCTGAAGATAATACGGGAGGATTTATATTATAATTTTTAATGCAAATAGCAGACTGCAAATCTCTTTTCCATTGTTGATTATTTTAATAGATAAAGAAATACAACGGCTACCATGTTTATTGCATGGAAACTAGAAAAGATGAAGAATTATGACTAAAGGGCTTATCGAATAGATAGGTTTGCGTACCTAACTTATCTCTATGCAGGATTTGAATTTTTAATTTTTTTTAAAAAATTTAATGTTCCTCAAGATTAATATTATTAAATTGTACAAGCTCTCGTATCGTACATGTTCTAAAATAAAATCATGTGGTAAATGTCATATGTAATTTTCAATCAAATTTAAAAAATTGTGATACACATTATTGTGTATGTGAAGCTTAGTATTTGATGGAATCAATTAAATTTAATAAAAATATATATATTTTTAAGTGGACACATGGAGGGGTAAATTGTGCTTTTAGCCCTCTCAAACAAGTTTCAATAACAACTACTTTACCTGCAGTTTGTGTTTCTCTACAGCTTTGTATGTTTAATGTCTTGGAATTATCATAGTTATCTACTAAACTATATATTCTATAATATATTTAAAAAAGAGAGGTTAGGTTCGAGCCTAAGGAAATTTAGTGAAATGGACACTCTTCAGTCCTTATCACTTGATTTAGGGCTTAAGACAATAATGAATGCAAAAATTAACAAGATAAATAAAACTAGCAAAAAGTAAAGACTCTGAACAATAAATTGTATTGATTTATATATTAAATAACTTGAAATAATTTCAAACTCAAACCATGCTTAAATAATCCTTAACTTGAAATTTAGATTTGACATGCAAAATTTTAAAAAAATCTAAAATTTATAAAAACATCTATTTTTAGTAGTTGCTATTTATAGTAAGTTTCACATGCAAGCGTGTGCAGCTCTAATTTTTTCTAAAATAACCTAAATATTAAAATTATCGTATGAGATGAAATTCAATTAAAGTTGACGTCTAGTTCTAAAAATATATAATTTATAAAAATAAAATATTTTTGAAAAAAATCATTAAACATTGATTTTGGACATTCAGATGATCATGTTTGGTCTCCAAAAGCTATAAAAATAAAAATATAATGGGATAGATCATCTTAGTGTAGAATCTATCTTTTTGATACGATCATTTTGGCATGTGAAAAAGTGAAAATGGAGTTATGGATGAAAAGTTATGGCCTTCAGAAGGATGGCCTATTTTTTCTACATGATTCTCCTATGAATAAAAACAACTCAGCTATTGCGAGTTGCCCTAGTTATACTATTTCCATTTATTATTATCAATCTTCTTCATCTCTCATTTTATAATTTAAGTCTTGTTTTTCTACAATCCTTCCCACTGCACCAAATACCTGTTATAATTCCCTTGCCTTGTGTTCACTGTGTTCATATTCAAAACTTGGACTATTTTTTCCTTCTTCTTCTTTGGAACCTATTTCTCTAAATTTACTTATTCATATTCTTCATCTTCACCATATTCTCCATGGAATTCATATAAATATGAAACATTAAATACTAGAGATATCTCAAAAATCTATGATAAACTCACCTCATATGCATTATCATTTTTTTCTTCACATTTCTACATGGCCCAACTTTCTTTTACTTCAAATTATTGTATGTGCATTTTATAAATATCTCTTTCCTCAAGTAAACTATTACCAACTCTCATTATTTAAATACATTGTACCTTCTCCTAACATCCACTGCTACTTTCTATTTCTCATCAATTTCTTACAACTTTCTTCTTACTCCTTGAAAATATTGCATATGATCTACAAATGTATTTGCATCATCACTAATTCGATATGTAATTATAAATTGTACCAAATCTAAAATATCCATAGAAATTTTCTCATAAACAATTTGAAAGAGTGATTTTCATGTTGATCTATTCACTGGACTATTATATCCAAACTCATGTAGTGGTAAAGAAAGTCCCATTGCTTTGGCTTCTATCCCACTAAGCATCTCAATAAATTTCACAATATCCTATTCACAAATTTTTTCTATCCATCTATTTGTGGGTGATATGTACTACTAAATTGTATCTTAGTGACCATTTTCTTCCACAAAGTCTTCTAAAAATGACATAGAAAATTTGTGTCCCAATCTGAAGTAATAGTTTTTAGAACACCATGCACTCTCACAATATAAATAAGAAATAATTCTATAACCCTAGTGGCATCATTAGTTTTATTACATGCAATGAAATGAAACATTTTATAAAACTTGTCTACAACAACAAAAATTAAATTATTACCTCTCTATGTGTTTGGAAATCCCATCATAAAATCCATACTCAAATATGTTCATGGCCCTCTTGGAATCGGTAATGGCATGTAAATTACAATATTTTGTGCATGTTCTTTAGCCACCTGACATATTTTGCACCTTTAAACATACCCTGTCACATCTCTTTTTATATTTGGCCAAAAATACTTTTCCTCCACCAAAGCTATTATCTTCATCTTACCAAAATGTCCAACCAAATAACCACTATGTAATTCTCTTTTTATATTATCTTTTAGAGACCCAAATGGAATGCACAATTATTTCCCTTTGAAGAGATAACATTATGGCATTAGATACTCATCATCAATAGCATGTCCCAACTATTAATGGATTCCTACACTTCTCAACTAACTTGATAAAATATGGATTAGTATCATATAGTTATTTAATAGCTTCAATTACAACTACTTCACTCACCATAGTAGTTAATAATGTTACCCTCCTGCTCAATGCATCAGCTACCTATTTCTATTTTCTTGATTTATGTTTCAAAACAAAAGTATACCCCTTCAAAAAATAAACCCACTTTGCATGCCTACTATTCAACTTCTTTTATGTATTCACATACTTCAAATCCTCATGATCTATAAATATTATAAACTCCTTTGGCACCAAGATTCTTTAGATGTCTTAATGCTTGTATAATTGTTTAAAGTTCAACAACATAAGTAGAATATTTTGTTCTTACCTCATTCAATTTCTCACTAAAAAATGCTATTGGCTTTCCTTCTTGACTTAGAATAATACCAATTCTCACAAATGAAGCATCACATTCAACCTCAAAAACTTTTCTAAAATTTGGTAATTCTAAAATTGACCTTTTTTAATCTTCTTCTTCAAAAATTCAAATATTTCCATGGTTGCTCGAGTTCATGTAAATTCCTTACATCTCATGTAATCTGTTATTGGTGCCACAATAGTACTAAATTTTTTAATAATTTTTTTGTAAAATGTTGCTAAACTATGAAAAATCCTTACCACTGTAATTATTTTTAGAAGAGACCACTCAATAATTGCCTTTATATTTTCTTCATCCATTTTCACACTATCTGTTGAAACTACAAGTCCCAAAAATACTAAACTATTTTGCATAATCATACACTTCTTCAAATTTTCATATAACTTCTCCTTTTTAATAAATCCATTACCATTCTCAAATGTTATAAGTGTTCTTATTTAGTCTTACTAAATATCAAAATATCATCAAAATAAACAACCAAAAACATACCAATATATTCTCATAGCATTGTACTTATTTCTCTCATAAATGTGCAAGGTGCATTAGATAATCCGAATGACATCACCATCCACTCTTATAAGCTATCACTAGTCTTCAATGCAATTTTCCAATCATTTTCTTTATGAATTTGAATATGATAATAACCACTCGTTACAAAAATTTGGGTAAAATATTTTTCTCTTACAAGCACATCGATCATATCATCTAAATCAGGTATAGGAAACATATAATTTATTGTAATTTTATTAATTTCTCTACTTTCCACACACATTCTCCATCCTCCATATTTATTTGGAGTTAGCAAAGATAGTGTTGCATATGGACTCATACTCTCTCTTATCACCTTCTTCCTTAGCAATTTAGTAACCTATTTATTTAATTCTACATATTTTATTGGACTCATCCTATAATCTGTGTGATTTCATAGAGCTGGTCCTGGAATCAAATGAATGTCGATGTTAAATATCTCTCTTTTGTGGTAAACTCTATGGCAACTCATCAAGCATAACATCTCCATTTCTTTCAAAACACTTTCTAGATCTATTGGTATTGACACCATTTTTGTTTCTTCACTCTTTTTTACTAATGCATAACAATGACTTTCTATCTTCATATCTTAGATAATTTCTTTAGTAGACAACATGATTTATGTCTTCTCTTCCTCTTTAAGAGGTAATAAAACTACATTTATACCACTTTTATAAAAAGTGTATGTGTTCTTTCTTCCATAATGAATTATATTCCTATCAAATTCATATTGTCTCCCTAATAACAAATTATATGCATCCATCAAAATAACGTCACACCATATTTCATCATTATAAGTTTTTCCTATAGAAAATGTTATGAAGCACCTTTTATCTATTGTAAGTTCATTCTCTTTCTTAAACCATAAAATTTTAGAAGGATTAGGATGTTTTCACATTGTATATTTAGTTTCTCAATCATTTATTTACAAATCACATTTTAACAACTACCACCATCTATAATTACTTTGCATACCTTTACACCTAAAGAACATCTTGTTTGAAAACTATTTGATCATAGCCATGCATCACCACCTTATTTATTATACACTTGTTCCTTGGAGCGATCATGGTTTTTCTCATCATGAGATTTTATCCAACATCTTCTAGTGCAACTTCAGTATTCTGCTCTTCTATGTTAGCCTCAACTAGATTTTCTCTTGGGAAATCTTCTTGCCACCTTTTTGATCTTGATAGTTTGGACACTCAAATGCTTTGTGCCCTTCTTCTCCACATATATAATAGACATAATAGCTATGATAATTAAATAAACATCATCTAGCACCACCATAACCTCATCCTCTCTAAAATCATCTTCCTCTTTATTGGTATTAAAATCCTTACCTATTATCATTTGACCTTTTTTTACAACGTGACTATTCACCTTTATTGACATTAAATCCACCTCTAGTGGTAATAAACCCACCTCATGCCCTTATTGGAGGGGATCCACCTATTTTTGGACATGTAGTTATCCTTCTAAAATTTTGTCTATATTATTTTTCTTCTATCTTCAAGGCTAATTGATAAGCCTCCTCCATGTTAAGTATTTTATGTATGCTTAATTCATCTTGAATAGAAAATTTCAAACAATTTACATACCTTGAATCCATATACTCTTCTATTTCATCATTTTCTTCTCGTATGTAGAGCTTACAAAATTCATCTATATACTATGATATTTTTTCCTCAAATTACAAAATCTTCTCTATAGGGTTTGTGCATAATCCATAGGAAAAAAAATTTCCCTCAGCTTCTTCTCCATATTTTTCCATGAATTAATCTTCTCTTTACCTTTTCTCTATCTCTATTTTTATAGGTGATCCCACCAAATCATTGCCTAACCTTTCAATTTCATGAATTCAAACTTTACCTTCTTGTTTTCTCTCATAGTCTTCCACTCGAAGAAATTATCCATAGTATTCATCTAATCTATCAACTTGTTTGATTTTAAAGTGTCTCAATAATCTGAAACATCAACCTTGATTCTTTTATTTTTTCCTTCTAAAACCTAAACCATCCTATCTTCGATCTATGGTGGTTGTTCTTGTTGTTCTTCTTGCTAAACTTCTTCATCATGATCTATGTCATCCTCATCACCACCTTATCTTTTCTGTTGATTAGTGATAACCTTTATTAATTATTAAAGTTGCCTTTATAACTCTTATTTGGTCTAATTAATCTACACAACACCTCCCTTTACTCTTGCTATTATTTACTCCTCTAATATTTAAACTTGATCTCATACTAGTTAATAAACCCGAAAACTAACAAGACAAATAAAATTACCAATATGTCAATATTCTAAATGATAACTTATATTGATTCATATATTGAATAACTTTAAATAATTAAAAACCTAAACCATGCTTGAATAATCCTCAACTCAAATTTTATAGTTGACATGTAAAAGTTCAAAAAAATCTAAAATCTAAAAAAACAATCTACTTTTACCAGTCATTATTTATAGTAAGTTTTGCATCCAAGTCAATGCAGCTCTAAAAATTTCTTGAAATAACCTAAATATTAAAATTACCATATGGGATGAAATTCAATAGAATTTGATGTCTGGTTCTAAAAAATATACCATTTATAAAAATAGAAAATTCTTGAAAAAATCATTAAATGTTAAATTTGGACCCTTAGATGGTCATGTTTAGCCTTTGAAAAATATCAAAATCAAATATAAGTGGATAGAAAAGCTTAGGGAAGAATCAAAAAAATTTAAATAGTAATTTTGGCATGTGAAAGAGTTCAAATGGAGTTATAGGTCAAAATTTATGGCCTCGAGAAGGTTGGCCTATTTTTTCTACATCAAACAAGACCTAGAAAAGAACTTAAATTTTTTAGGAAGGTTATATGAAAAAGAGATTTATGATGACAAAGAATACGAAAGTGCAATGTGGTAAAGAACAAGGGAAGGAAGAACAATATGATAACTGATATAGAATTATGATAGTAAAGTTTTACTAAAATAAGTCATGTGGACTTTTGAAGATCAAATGTCTACTTTCAATTAAATTTATAACTCTATTCTTCCATTGTTTTAATAAATACAATGTTAATTTTACAAAAGAATGAAAGTGGACATTATTATACAATGCAAGAAGATGAAGCCTTGACTAAACTATTATAATAGTTGGTATGAATTGCTTCATAACTAAAATATGTGGTGGGGTTATTGACTATCATTACTAGTAATATGTTTTCTACAATACTAATACTGTAGGATATATGCAATAACAAAGGAATGGAATTACAAGGAATAAATTGGCACATAAGGGAGGAATATACTTACATGTCTACTAATGTTAACACAAAGTCAGATGTGAAATTATAGTAAAGTGAAGCTTGATCTAGTGACACAAATCATCCTAGATTAACCAACCCTTTTTGAAGAGAAATGGTCTCTATTTCAATCACTTATGGAAGAATATGTGGAAACAAGGTGTCAACTTGCATTTCTGTAAGACATTTTTCATATGAAGGCACTTGACCAACTTTGAAGATCTACAATAGATGGATCTCTTGTCATTTTGTCTATTTGACGCATATAAAAATGACATGATATGATTATGATATAATGTTTCATTATGATTTTATCTCTATCTTCTAAATAATCTATGAAGTATCTAATAGGGGTAGAAAGTAACGACACAAGAGCTCTACATTGAAGACTAGATGCAAATCAAGATAATTCAGAAAGTTAAGCCCGAAAACATTATCCATTATTTTCTTGATGATAGGTAAGGCCCATACTTATGTGGAGGAAGATTTTAGTAAGGTCATATCATTCATTCCTTTGACAAGTGCAGCCATAATTGATCACTAGGATAAAAGGTGTGTAATGTACAATAATTGTCATGGCACTTATTATAATTCACATTTGCCTATTAAAAAATGTTTTTTCACCTATTACTAAAGATGATGAATATGCTTAATGAATTGAAAATATTTTTAAACCTCCTTTTGAGTTGAGGGAGTTACTACTATTGATCATGGAATATGATAAGATATGTTGATGGGTGCCAAAGTTTGGAAACCCAAAAAAACCATAAAAGGGACGTGTAAAGTCAAGTTGTACATAACTTTTCTGTAACTATTCTAAATTAAAGGAATTTTTTCATCCTAAATGCATTTCTTATTATAATTATACACTCTTACAAGATGCACTATTATCCTATTTATCATTTATATCTATCCACCAATCTAATGATGAAATTTGGTGTACTTGTTATGTTTTATAATTATCATAGACCAAAGTGATTTATATAAATGACTCAAAAATCTTATGTCCCTATTTTAAAATATATTTTCTAGGATTTTGAAGTGTATTTAAACATATTAGAAGTTTAATTGATCTAGTTATTGATTTGTTATTGGTTATTATAAGATATAATAATTATCATATTTGAGAATCTATCAAATACTACATAAACACAACTGTTACTATACTTGGTAGTAGGGTATCTTAAGGTAAATTCCATGGAAATGTATTCCAATAGTCTCATTGGAACCAATAGAGTTGTGTACAAACCTTTCTTCTTGTTGATTATATTGACAATCTCATGTGGTACAAGACTTCTTGTACTTGGAGACATCACACTTGAGATGAGGAAAGTAGAAATAGTTTTGAAACACTATAAGAATTTTTTAACTTAAAAAATATCTTTTAACCTTATTTAAATGAGCCTCCCATATTAGTTTCTATATTTTTTACTCATGCAGAATGCATAAGAACTTAAGATGATATATAAGTCCATCATTCAAGGAGGAATATGTTACATAATTACCACAGATCAAATCGCAATAACTTTATAAAAATTTTATGTCATATGGATAGTTTTTTTACCATGCGTTGAGTTCATGTCAACATGTGTCAAGTAAAAAAAATAGATTTTAAACTGGTGTTTAGCTTAGGTAATCTATGACTAGATTGGCACTTCCATTATTATGCCTTAAGTTCATATTGAACTAGTGAAGATAAGAAGATAAGTTTTGATGCAACTCTTACTATAACTTGTTATGAGTCTATGGTAAATGATGCCACTTTTGATCCATGTGGATCCTAATCTCCTTTCAAAATATTTAATATTTCTAATGCTTACATTCCTAAATAATAACATGAAACTCATGATCATATATTGGGTAGTTCATTAATGGCATTGTGAATGTTTACTTTGGAAATAAATTAGGTGACCATGACAAGTGAGAAATTCTCCAAGTAAACATTCATAGGTTTCTATCAAAAGCTCAAATTATTTCTCAATGTTTGATAAATAATGTATAGGTGCAAAACATTGTCAATGTTTCAAATCCTCAAATGATTTTTATTTTGAAGTGATACAGTTGAAATTTTATTTAGCACCACCTTTGGTAATTTGATTTAGATTCCAAGTCATGTGAGAGTAACCAAGTACAAATCCCTTGTTGAAATTTGCCAATCAAAACCATTTGTGAAGCTCTATGAGATTATTTGGTTTTGGTCATTTTTGGTTGACTTGAATCTTAGTTGGCTCCACATTTACTCCTTCTGTTTCTATAATCTATCGATGATACTAAATTTGTGGCATGGAAAATGAACATCTTCCATGATTGCATCTATCTTGTGTTTCTGCTAATTGTCAAACAATTTTTCTATATGCTAAAAATGTTCATCCCATGTTTTGTTGAATATCATATCATCAAGGTAAAATAAAATAAATTGAGTAATGAATGGCCTCATAATATCATTAATCATATACACGAATGTGAATGGTGCATTGGTCAACCTAAAGCATATGATTAACCATTTGAACCAACTTTATTTAGCCTTATGGAGTGTCTTCCATAATTCCACATGATCAAGACTAATATAATTATATCCAAACTTAATATTAATTTTAGTTTAAGTATTTTTCACTGTAAATCTAGTTTATAAGATCCCTAATCCTTTGAAGAGGATAAAACAATTTCACTATGACATTGCTAAGTGGTTAGTAATCAATGCACAACCTCCATTTGGTATGCTTCACTACTTCATGCCTCGAGTTGGGCATAATATATACTTTATAAAATATTTCATGGATCAAATTCTTTATTTATTCATTCTCTAAAAAGGATTTATGGTACAAACATGCATTATAAATGGGTAGTCTATTTATTAGATCAATAGTATGATTCACTACACAATGTGTAGTCACTTATTTTGGTAGATAAAATAAGTCTTTGTATTCTTATAACTTCATCTGAAACTCAATTGATACTAACTTTGATGTTATAGAAACTATTGTATAAGTTGGTTCTATAAGTACTTTTTGTGTTGAGATATTACCATCAAAAGCACAGAAAAAATGCTACCTAAGAATAGATTTGTACATTACTTTGAGATATTGAGTGATATTTTTGAAACTATTTATAATATGTCATATCTCATATCACCAACATTTATGATAAAACATATAATATTTACTTCATAGACTACATGTCAATCAAAAAATGATGTTTAACCTAGTAGAATATAACATACCTCTGATGGAGTGATTCCATAAAGGTCTATATCGTAAAGGGGTTTGATGTTGTACATCACTTGGCATTACTGAGTGATGCATTTATTGGAACCCACACTAAATCATCCAATGGAGTATGGTTATAGTTAAGGCATCAGTTAAAATTTAACTCTACAAACTACGTCAAAATAAATCAGGGTCTTCTAACTTTCATTGTTAATAGTGAAATGTATTGGTTGGGTATTGATCCACATATGAGAATTGAACAATATTTTACTTCCTCTATTTTCATAAGGGTAGAAGATATGTTTTCAATAGCCACCATGGTGTTAGTCTTAGAATCCATTATATGCTTACCTTTATTTTATTTTGTGGTGATGATACCTATTGCCTCATGTTGTGTAGGGAATGTCTTCCTAGCATGGAATTCTTATATGAATGACTATTAGAGTTATGAATTAAACACCGCATTCCTATCTTGAACTATTTATTCTAGTCATTTGATTGTTTTTTCTTATTACATGGAGAGTGTTTGGAGTTATTATTTTATTCATAATTTTGTTTAGAAGATTTATATTGTTGTTTATTCTAACACTTTGAATCTTTTATCTTAGTCTTGGCCTTGGCCTTTCATTTCAAATTGTATGAATATTTGTAGGCCTCCTCAATAGAAGAGATAACTAAGAAATCCAATTATGTCTAGATATAACGCCTCAAGCCTTACTTATACTTCAAAAATGTTTTTTGATTTAAATCCTAAATCATAAGTATGGGCATCAAAAGTATGAAAATTATATATGTATTAATACATAGATTACTCTTTACATTTCATTTGATGATATTTTGATTTTAAATGTTGTTAATTTTATTTGATTATATTTTTAATAATTTTTCATTGTGTTTTATGTAGGTGAAGCATCAAATCCAATAAGGTTTAGTGTGAAAGAAAATTTCTAATTACATATTGGTTGATCAAGTCTAATCGGATTTTTCTACTTCATGTGATGGATTTTCATACCAACCCACATGAAAGCTATGGGGGTTTTGACATTTCTAATGGTTTAGGCAGTGTGAGCTGAAGTGATGGTTGGGGAGATGTTATTGAGAGTTTGGATAATATAAATGAAGTAAAAAATAATATACTTGGTTAGGATTAATTATGATTAGATAAGTTTTAATTTTTTTATTTTATGATTATGAATTTTATTTTATTAAAATTTTTATTAATTTATATTATTATTTTTTGGCAATATGTTTTAATTACATTTTAATTATAATTCACATAAAATGTCACATTTAAACCATTCTTTTGTTACTATAGTTTTACAATTAACATTAATATTGTAATTATATATTTGATAATTATATATTTTTTAATAAATTAAAATAATTAATAATATTTAATAATTTTAATTTACTATAAATTATTATTTTAATTTATAATCTAATTTTAATCATAGAGAAATTCTTAGTTTTCACTATAATTTCAAATTTTAAATTCAAACCAAAATCATATTTTACGATGATCTAATATCACACTTCAAATAAAAACTAATTTCATATTTAAATTCATTTTTAATTATGATTATAAATTTGTCTTAATAATAAAATCAAAGTCACTTTTATTACTCCATTTAAAATCAACTTAGTGAAAAATATAAAATCACATATAGTGACATATTATATGTCACCTTTGGGATAGATTTAAAGACAAATATCTATTTTAATGTAAATAGATTTAAAAAAAAGAAAAAAGAGAAAAAGAAAAAGATACCCTATTGTGATTTTGGAAGCATATTTCAAGTGACATTGAGACATAATATTTTCTTAATATAAATTCCACGCCTGGTTTAGAGTGCGGCTTTAAGTATGAATGTTGGAATTGTAAATTTTTTTATTTTTTGATTTAAAGGTAAATTTAAAAATGTTTTAGAATAGTTAAAATATTAAAATGATTATATTATTAATTTCTAAATATACATTAAATTATTATTAATATTTATCTCAGCTCTAACTAATAATAATAATAATAATAATAATAATAATAATAATAATAATAATAATAATAATAATAATAATAATAATAATAATAATAATAATAATAATAATAATAATAATAATAATAATAATAATCTTTTAGAATAGTTAAAATATTAAAATGATTATATTATTAATTTCTAAATATACACTAAATTATTACTTATCTCAGCTCTAATCGATGACAAAACTTATTTCAATATTACTAACCTTAGCATTTATTTTTGTTGAAATTGTATAAATTTTTATTTTGGTTGCATAAAACGAAATTGTATTTGGAAACACATGCACCATCTTATACCAAACATAATATTATTTCAAAAATACAGGAATTTATAAATAACATAGATTTAAGGGTAGGTTTAATTGAAATTTTATTTATATTTTATATATGAACTTGCAAAAAAATTATACCCTAGAATATTGAGGAAGTGTGATTTAATTAAGTTCACGAAAATGAACAATCTAAATTATAAATATTTCGAACTAAGAATCAAAAGTCAAGGAAAATGTATAAATAATACTTAGTTTAGTATCTCACTTTAACATGTGAGGAAAATCGAGACATAAAAGGCTTTTATCTTATTTACATGTCATCATAAATATTTCATAAGAATTAAAAATTGGATGTGTGAAGTTAGAAGTATTCAAATAGTCATTTGTAAATTTGGGATTGATATAAGTAAGATTCTATGATTGATTATATGGTCTTAGAATAATCTTATGGGTCCTCACGGATCCTTAGAATGTGACAATTTATTTATGATTATTTTTCATTAAATTTTTATTTTTGCTTATGTATGCATTGTGACATGTTAGTTATTGTAACAAGGTAAAATTTAGAAACATGGATTATTATGGAAAATTATGATTAGCGATACGTAATAGTGTTTGGGTAGTTAGTGTTAATTATATAGGCATTTTAAGTCAAACTTTTTGGATTGAAACAAATATGTCAAAATAAATAAATTACATTTAAAAAACCTCTAATGTGTGTACAAAAGTATATCATGATAGAATTTTATGACAAACAATAAAATTTATAATTATTACCTCCCCATCAAATAGACAACAACATTTTCTTGTTTATAGGTACCTTCAAATTTAAATATGAAAATATTGATGTCTATATGAAATTGAAATACATAAGAGAAAAAATTAATGACGAGTGAGATTAATTAATATTGAATTGGTAAGGACCAAAGCTAAAGTGATAAGATATTACAAATGGTATTTGAAATTTATGAACCTAAAAATGGTCCCTTTTCAAAAGACCATAAAGATATAAAATGAAAAAGGGAGTTACATGTAAATGTAAAAATATAAATCAGAACCTCTAGAACTCATTATGAACATTAATATCACTAATTAAAATTAAATATTAATATATAAATAAATACATTAATAATTTATGTTATGAAGAAGAAAAAAGAAAAAATAATTAGAAAGTAAGAGTCTGAAAGCCATATATATATATATATATATATATATATATATATATATATATGAATTTTTTTATGTAAAAATCTCTACCTTTAATTTTAAATGAATTTATTTATCTTAAAATGAATTTATTTAGCATGAATGTAGTATTCAACTTATGAATCCAACTACAAGTACTATGACATATCCATTTATCTATAAGTTTAAGGCGGTATAACAGAACATGAGTTGTTTGAGATTTCATCATTTATTAAATTTTATATAGTTAGGTTAAGTAGGTTTTAAATGTAAATCCTCAAAAAAATTATAAGACCTTATTTTATATTATTAATATTAAAATATTAATATAGAGGGAAGTTCTCACCATCGCCTCTAAGACATGTATTCCTCTTATGGATACAAATCCCTTCACCAAGGATTGTTGTCCTCTTCAACGTTTATATCTTTGTATTTACATTATCTTTCCAAGAAAATTCAAATGTAATTCCATGATTATTTCTTTCCATGTCTCAACTCTAATATGGATTTAATCTCTTCTCATCAATAAACTTATGATGTATGCCATTCGTGAGGTTTTGGATTATCATTATGGTAGTGGTAGTAGTTCTTATAATTTTTGCTCTTGCAAGGAATGTGTTGCTTGTAGGTGTGTTAATCTTTGAATGTTATATGTGGATTGATATGTATTATAGTGCATTCACTAGTTTGAGGTTTACAGTTTGAACCAATTCTTATCACTATAGTTTTTGAAAGTATTGCATTGTTTATAGATGTGTTTATCATTAAAAACATTTATGTACTTTCTTCATTGATTGAGACCTATTATGATATGAGGTGGGCGTGATGAGTAGATAATCGATATTTTTAAGTTCTTATCAACTTGAGGTTCACTATTCAAAATAATTCTTATTAGTATATCTCTTGTAGGTATTATATTATTTGTGGGTGTGTTTGTCATAAAACATTCTATGTAGTTTTTTCAAGGATTGATGCCTATTTAAATATGAGGTGGGTGTGATTAGTATATTTTTTGGAATCTATCCAATCCCTTCCAACTTGAGGTTCTTGTTTCTGAACCTATGTCTTTTGGTTCTCCCTCACTCTAGATTAAACTAATCAAAGAGGGGTAAGGTTATAGTGGTAGCTTAATGGAGGTAAACCCTTAACTATGATCAGATAATGATGGAGATGTAATTGACTCCCATAAATGTATATAATTTTTTTTAAATTAATGAAGATATGTAAATGAATTGATTAAATGGATTGATTATGTCCATACTCATCGATGTTCAAATCTCACTGAATGTATAATATTGGTTATAGTCACATAATTGAGAAACGGTCTACACTCCATATATATCTCATGCTTTTGATGAATAACTTGCATGGATAAAAGTAATGTATCACCATTTTCCTTTTAAAGGTATTTTCAAGTTGGAAAAGTTCCTAATACAATATAGAATTACTAATTTATTTCTTTTTATAAATTGAAAATAAAAAATAAAAAGATAAAATATATAAATATATATATTTAAAATTCAATTAAATATTTCTTATATATAGAAAAAAATAGTTTCATATATTAAAATTTAATTTAGTTAGTACACCTCACATCCTCAGCTTTAAAAAACTTATTTCCTTCCTAAATATAATATATTTTGTTAGGAACCCATGTCCTACACTTCTCTTTTCGTTATTAGTGTATTAGCCACTACAGATGCATATATTTTTTAAGTCATCCCTTTAGTATATTTGAATTATCTCGCATACATTGTAAGTAGTAGTTGTTAGAATATATTTATTATTTATGTAAGTGTTGATGCCCAATGAAAGCATCCAATAATATTATTATATTGAAATTTCTCAAAAGAGGTTACCCCCTTGAATTGGCCTATGATCTAAAGGTTACTTAAGAGTTATTTTTAAATGTTCATTTTATTTTTCATTAATTTTAAGGTTTGTTCATTTATTTTATTTTTATTTTATTGTTAATTTATTTTAACTATATCTCTCCCTCTATAGTTCTTTTGACTCTAAAAAATCCTTAGAATTCTATTCTATACATTTTTTTCCCTTGATGGTCCATATCCGAATTCCACTTCTATTAGCAAAAACTATCACATTTTTTGGGATTTTTCATAACTTATTTAGTTTTTTACTCTTTATTATATCTTTCACATAGTGTTCCTTCCCCTTTTTTTCTCCTATATCCCTCTTGAACATTTTTCTAGTTTGTCCATTATGATTCAAAAATTTCCCTTTCCTCCATAAATCCTAACTATAAGGGACCAAGAAACTAGTAAGAGTAGATATACCCCCTTTCAATTGATCCTAACTTTAAAAAAATCTTCCTGATTATCATAGAATGTATTTTTATATCCCTTTAAAAAATACTTGTTATGGTAGCCATCCATGGAAGCACAAATATTATGGACGAAGAAATCAAAACATTGAATTTCCACATCAGTGAGTTCACCAATATTATGCATGGAATGAATTAGTAGAATAGAATATTACTAAACAAATTATAGAAATGGTATTTCTCATAGAATAATTTTTTTTCTCCATATACAGCATATGGGCCCAAAGTAGAATTTCCAAGTTTCAATGGTGCATATACTATAGGATGGATATATTGAGTAGAGAAATTATTTAACATCCATAATACGTATTTTGTCAATAAAGTCCCAATTACTTCCTTGCACTTGGAACAAGAAGCACTCGAATGGTACTATTAGTATCTCAAGTTGAATGATGATACTAATTGAAAAACCTTTACATACTTAATTATTGATAGGTTTGATCCCTTGGTATTCAAAGACTTTATAGGATCCCTCACCAAACTTTTCTAGATAGGTACCATTTATGATTATAAGTTAGAAATTGAGAAATTAACTAATTACACTAAGTGGCTACCACGTATCTTCTTCAAGAGTTGTTTTATTAGTAATCTAAACGATCAAATCTAATCAGATGTGAAAATATGCTTGCCGAACATTATGATGGATGCCTTGGGTTTGACTAAGGTATAAAAATATAAACTCTTAGTGAAACATCGACCTCCCATATTCCCACCCATAAAGAATACATAAATCTAGTGGCTAGCTAGAACCACATCAGTCAATAAACCTACTAAGGCAAAGATGTGGGTTCATAAGGAGAAAAGATTACATTAAAAATTTTATGAAAAATGAGTTAACTGTCACAAGTTCATCACAAAAAATCTCTACTTGATAGATGCAAAATTATTGCTAGAGAAGGATAACGAGACCAATATCAAAGAATTATAAGATGCACAGGTAGAATAAATCCCCTAAGAGGACTCAATGGATTAGAAGACTCAACGTAATATCTATCTACATTCACTAACATTTCTTATCACACCTCAAACAATGTTTCTCAAGGGCTATTTACAAATATCCCTCTCACAATATTCATTAACTCTAGCAGCATTCATAATTTCATTGATCCCACATTTATAAGATGATAGAGTGATTTGTACACCATTATTCTAGATTTGAAGTGATGTTTTCTAATAGGGGGACATTACCATGTAAATAAAAGTGTCATAATATGTGTATCATGATAAGCAATTACACTCTTCAATTAGATATATTTTCCCTGCCCTTAAGATGATGTGATGTGGTCTTAGGCATATAATGTCTTTACATATTGAGACCTATTCTAATACGTAAACTCCACTGATTAACTCAAAGTGAAATTTTAAGTACGAATACTAAAATATATCTAACTTAAAAAATTCTTGAAAAACTCAAAAAGAACTTGAAAAATGTTTGGCAAAAATGTTCTCAGTTGTTGAGTTGGATTCGAATTGTCAAAAGACTTGTTACTTCCATTTACCAATTAAACCGGTTTTTAATAACATTGTGTTATAATTGTCAAATTGTAGATTACTTGCATGAGTTCATTTAATAATTAAACCAAATTAGTAAACTGAAATTAAGTCATGCATCAAATGACAATTACCAAAACATGAAAATGTGATAACAGAGTTCAACTCAATAATTGATGCCTACATCTCCAGGTTCTCCAAAGAAGTGGACTATTTCCACTAAGGGCACTTCAAATACCTTGAAATAATAAACAAATTTCCTACACGCTAATACCTTAATGCAAGAATTCACCTTCACTCTGACTGAATCAAGCCTGGCACCTTCGAATTCTATGAGTCTTCATAAACCCCTGCAAAGTTGCTTCAAAAGTCCTAAAAATCTCCTCTATGGGTCGAAATATACTCCTCCAATATGGAAATTAGATAAAATAGAGTATTAATACTATGTATTATGGCTAGAAGATGGATAAAAATCCATTACATATGCTTTCCCAAGCTTTTTACAAAGTCTCAGCCTCTTAAAAATAAAAACACAATCCAAAATTTGATATATTCAAATAGAAATTCATCCTATTTATAACACTTCAACTTTGTAGCTGAAGTGGTCAAGGCTTATCCCTTTTGGGTGGCAGGTTAGGGGTTAAAAACCATCGGCCCTTTCTTTTAGGCACTTTGACTGGGTTTGAAATTTTCTCCTCCTTTTTGGGTGCACTTTGACTTTATGTTTTGTCCCACATGAAACAAATAAAGGATAAGACAAGGCTTAAAATAACCTTCAGCCACCCCCTTATTACATGGCTTTGGCCACCTAAGATGCATTTTGTTTGGCTTGGGCTTGGTCTTTCATATGAACCGTTCTCTCTTGGGCTTGCCACCTTACTCGCTACCTTGCTCGGGCTTCATCCTATGGACACCTTTAAACTTTCCACATGGCTCAACAAGCTTATCTCACGCTTGACTCCATGTGGCATGTTGATGACGTGGCATGTCATCCAACCAATTTTTCATACCTTTCATTTTGCCAAGTGTTAACTTCTAATAGGTCTAAATGTCAACCTCTGATAGGTCCAAATGTTGAAACCACCTCGAAACACATGCCAAATGTTGCAAGTGCCATTTTTTGACCAATATTCAAATGGCCATAATAGGAGCTCCTAAACTCAGATTTACATTCTAAAAACTGTATCAGAAAGCTCTCAAAGAGCTCTATAGTGTTCTACCATTGAATCTCTAAATTAGAACCATTTTCAAAACCAAATTTCAAGCTTTGACTTGGCATGTCTATTCTCATGTTTATCATAATTTAGGATGTGACAGATGGATCATGAGCTATGTGGATTAGTAAAGTGGTTGGTTTCTCCCATGTGGTTGGGGCATGATATTACCAAACAATTATCCCTCTTCATGTGGGATTTATATGGACTTGCAATTTCAATCTATGGACTTATAATTCCAAATCTATGGACTTGTGATTTCAAATCTACATACTCCCAAAATATGATCACACCTCCCCAATGGAGGGCCTTTGGTCTCCAAAAGTCCAATATCCCCTAATACTACAAATTGGACTACTGCATCCATGAAAATAGAACCCAATCATAGCAAGAGGTATAAACAATTACATTAAAATGATTCACAATCAAACTATAAAAATGCCTAGTCCAAAGGCATGCGTAAGTGAATCTACAACTACCAAATTGATTACAACATACCAAAACTACCTGCCCAAATGTCACATCCTGTAAAGCGGTGAATTGCCAAAAACTAAAACAACTCCCAATGTAATTGCAAGACAAGTTTATAATGCCGACAACATACAATAAATGTTGTGGACATGTTGCAATATAATTCCATAGTATGGGACTTATATGCTAAGCAAATGTAAACAGCCAAAAGTGTATGTTGCCTAACATCTAAACATGCCCATAGGGTCTTAACAATGCATCTATACATTCATGTGCCAAACATAGATACATTCGAAATAGTATTGAAATAAGTGTTGTAAGGAATTAAATCAACCTACAACATGCATTCTGATATTATCTCCAACTGATTAAATGAGTTCAAGTCCTCTAGACAACTCACACATCATAAAATAGGAGATTCAAAACATAGAGTTATCAAAAAGTGAGAATTGAAAAACTTCATATGATAAACCTATCTTGAAGTTTTCCCACCAACTCTAATCTATAGCTATCAAAGCTTATTCATTCCCTGAGGTGAATTCATAACCATGCTTTGAAAAAATAATGTAGTGATAATCCACTTAACCATTTCTTTCTTCCTAGTGAAATTGATTGTCTTAGTGGATTCCTTATCATGATGGATTGATTTAACTTCATTGACCTTATTAATAGGTTGATAAATCATCTTAGTTTTATGATTTCTACAATGTGAAGATGATTGAAGTTTAAAAAAATGATCAATCTGATGTCCACTCATATGGCAATGAGGGCAAACAACTTTCTTATGTGAGGTCTCCTTTTTACCTTTTCTCACTCTGCCATGATGAGAATGGTCTTAAACACCTACAATCTGCTTAAGCAAATCATGTCTCTTCTAACAAAATGCAACATTGTGGTTATGCATCCCACAAGAAGTACATGGAAATGATTGCATTATCTTTTGAATGTTAAATCCAAATTTTTTAAACATAAAAAATAGATCAAAATATTTAGTGCTAACTCTAGTGTAGGAACTAGGATGTGGAATCTCAATACCTCTTCTACCTTCCTTCTTACATCATACATTCTATACTAGTGGCCTTGGTCCTTTGCTATTAGAAGCTTGTCTTCCTTTATCCATGGAGGAAGTTTCTCCAATTTCCACTTGCTCACTAGTGTAACTGAAACTTGCATGAAGAGATCTATGCTCTACATGTATTGAGTTAAAAATTCCTTGGCCATCTCGACCAAGACCTCTTCCATTAAATCCCATTTTCTTCAAAAATTTGGATCTTATACCCTTAGTGTGTTGTTTAAAACTACCAAAAGCATCAGTCATAGTCTCTGCATCTGAAGTTGAAGGCTTTACCTTTTCACACTCACCACATTGAAATCTAATCAAGAGCTCATCCTTAGATTCAAGCTCAGATTTAAAACTTGCAATTTGCTCTTCAAGGGGATAGAGCTCGCATCTCAAGAATGCATTGTCATCTTGAATCTGGCTATTGATGCTTTCAAGCTCTTCGATCTTGGATTTATGCGACAACTTGTCCATGGTTTCCTACAAACACACTGATTCCAGAACTGCACACTGTAATCTAATCAAGTGATATTGAAAACCAATAAACTAAAAGTAACTATCAAAACTCAATCAAAAGCTAACCTAGCTTTCTAACTACTCTGATACCAACTTGATCCATAAACTCAAAGTGAAGTTTTAAGTACGAATACTGAAATATCTCAAACTTAACAAATTCTTGAAAAACTCAAAAGAACTTGCAAAATGTTTGGAAAAAACCTTCTCAGTTATTGAGTTGGATTGGAATTGTAAAAAGACTTGTTACTTCCATTTACCAATTAAACTAATTTTGAATAATGTTCTGTTATAATTGTTGAATTGTAGATTACTTGCATGAGTTCATTTACTAATTAAACCAAATCAGCAAACTAAAATTAAATCATGCATCAAATGACAATTACCAAAACACGAAAATGTGATAATAGAGTTCAGCTCAATAATTGATGCCTACATCTCTGGATTCTCCAAAGGACTGGACCATTTCCATTAATGACACTTCAAATACTATAAAATAATAAACAACTTTCATACAAGCTGATATCTCAATGCAAGAATTCACCTTCACCAAGACTGAATCAAGCCCGACACCTTCGAATTTTGTGAGTCTTCATAAACACCTACAAATTTGCCTCAAAATTCCTAAAAATATCCTCTATAGATTGAAATATACTCCTCAAATATGTAAATTTGATAAAATAGAGTATTAATACTATGTATTATGGCTAGAAGATTGATAAAAATCCATTACATAAGCTTTCCCAAGCTTTTTACAAAGTCATGGCTGCTTAAAAATAAAAGCACAGTCTAGAATTTGACATATTCAAATATAAATTTATCCTATTTATAACACTTCAACCTCCGTAGCTAAAGTGGTCAAGGCCTATCCCTTTTGGGTGGCAGGTCAGGGGTTCAAAACCCTTAGCCCTTTATTTTAGGTGCTTTGACTAGGTTTGAAATTTTCTCCTCCTTTTTGGGCGCACTTTGACTTTATGTTTTGTTCCACATGCAATGAATAAAGGATAAGACAAGGCTTAAAATAGCCTTCATCTGCCCACTTATTACATAGATTCAGCCACCTCAAATGCATTTTGTTGAGCTTGGGCTT
Source organism: Torreya grandis (assembly GCA_037957365.1). Taxonomy (NCBI): domain Eukaryota; kingdom Viridiplantae; phylum Streptophyta; class Pinopsida; order Cupressales; family Taxaceae; genus Torreya; species Torreya grandis. Next base: position 346,002 of record JARHVA010002775.1, on the reverse strand, counting down.
GTTCTTTCCTACAAGCCGTTCTCCCTTGGGCTTGCCACCTTACTCGCCACCTTGCTCAAGCTTTGGCCTATGTACACATTTGAACTCACCACATGGCTCAATGAGCTTATCTCACGCTTGACTCCACATGGCATGTTGATGATGTGACATGTCATCGAACCAATTCTTCAAACCTTTCATTTTGCCAAGTATCGACATCTAATAGGTGCAAATGTTGAAACCACCTCGAAACACATGCTAAATGTCACAAGTGCCATTTTTTTACCAATCTTCAAATGGCCATAACAAGAGCTCCCAAACTCATATTTACATTCCAAAAAATGGGTCAAAAAGCTCTCAAAGTGCTCTATAGTGTGCCGCCACTGAAACTCTGAATTAGAACCATTTTTGGAACCAAATTTTGAGATTTGACTTGGCATGTCTATTCTCATGTTTATCATATTCTGGGAAATGATAGATGGATCACGAGCTATGTGGCTCGATAAAGTGGTTGGTTTCTCCCATGTGGCCAGGGCATGATATTACCAGATAGTTATCCCTCTTTATGTGGGATTTCTATAGACACAAAATTTCAAATCTATAGACATGTAATTCCGAATCTACATACTTGTGATTTCAAATCTACAAACTCCCAAAATATGATCATATTCTACGGGACTTCTCTAAGATTTAGATGTATTTCATAGATAGTGTCTAGATGCAAACCTTAAAAGGGTTATTATATAGATATGATCACATCCTCAATTCCCATCTCATGTAAAATATTTTGAAGAAAGGATCACATGGGGTTATTGACCAACTAAACTCTATCAAACTCTAGTTCCCTACTATTACTAACCACCTTGATGATTTACAAGCACTTAACCATTTTTATAGAGCTAGTGGGTTTGGACCCTTCATGATATGAAGATCATCAGATTCTAATCCTTTCACAAAAAATCCCTCACAACATCTACCTAGACCTTTATCCCCATCTATAAAATTTCAAGTTGAGAAACTCTTATAAGAACTTCTCAAGTATAGAGTAGTTCACCCAAAAACTAACCCATATTCCTCCCCAGTGATTTTTATCCACAAAAATAATGGGTTGTGTCACCTTTGCATTGACTTTCATGCCCTTAACTACCTCACTATCAATGAAAAACTACTAATTCTAGTCATTGATGATCTTATGGATGAGCTCCATGGGGTAAATCATTTCCTTAAATTTTATCCTCAATCAGGCTATCATCAGATTTGCATGCATGTTGATGACAATCCAAAGATAACTTTCTACACTCATGGTGCTTAATATGAATTCTTGGTCATTCCATTTGGTCTTAAAAATTCCGCTTTAACATTTTATGCACTAATGAATAAATTTTTTTGGCCTTTCCTCTGTTAATTTACTTTTGTGTTTTCTTATGATATTTTGATCTACAACCACACATGGGTTGATCATCTCCAGTATATTGATAGATCTTTGAAAATTATAGTAGACAATAAATTATATGCCAATTACTTTAAACATTCTTTCCATCACCAAGAAATTAAATATCTAGGGCATATTATTTAAGTCTATGGTATCAACATGAATCTATAAAAAGTTAGTGACATGTAACATTGGTCTTGACAAACAACCCTCAAGAGCCTTCATGGTTTTATAGGCCTTAAAATATATGACTACAAGTTCATCAAGGATTATGGAAAGATGGTGGCTCTCTTGACTTAATTATTGAATAAAGATGCATTCAGATGGACTACCACAACTTACCAAGAATTTATAGCACTCAAATAGGCTATGTGTAGCACACCTATTCTAGCCATGCAAGACTTCACCAAAACTTTTAGCATTGAAAATGATGCCTATGGTAATTTTTTGGGTGCTATTCTTATGAACGAGGGTCATCCCATTTTTTCACTAGTAAATCCTTTTCTAACTGAACTTTGGTTTTGTCTATATATGTAAAACAAATAATGCTCATTATGCATGTAATACAAAAATGACGGCCATACTTGGGAATCATTTTTGCTTAAAAATTGATCACCAAAGATTTAAATATTTTGTGGAACAAAGGGTCTCATCACCATCATAATAGAAATGGATCTACAAATCATGGGATATGATTATGATATCACTTACAATAAGGGTAAAGACAATATCATGGTGAATTCTCTCTCACACCCATTTGAATACCATACTTCCCTTTCTTCCATTTATATGATTATTCTAAAATAGTTGAAATTTGTACACTAAGGGTATGCAAATGATCTCTTCTAACATGACCTCATTCAATAATTATCCACTAACCCCTCGAGAGTACTACATTATTCATGGGTTTGTGATTGTATGTGATACAAGGTTCATTTGGTGATTCAAGATAACAAATACCTTTATTAGACCATATTCTATGAAATTCATGCTTCTCCATTAGTAGGGCACTAAGGATTTATTAAAACATATGAGCAGAAATGTCAAAATTTCTTTTAAAAGTGGATGAAAGGATAAATTAAATAGATGGTAGTCAAATGTGATATCTACCAATGCAACAAATGTGAAACAATAGTTATTCCTAGTTCATTCAAGCATTTTCCAATTCCTACTAAGATGTAGATAGATATTTCAATGGATTTCGTTAAGGGGCTCCTTAAATCTTTAAAAAAAAAACAATGATCTTGTTCATGGTACACCACCTCTTAAATATAGTGATTTATGTGCTCTTAGCCATCTCTATACATCCTCCACAATCACACAAATTTTCTTGGAACATATATTTTTTGTTCACGTCATCCCTTCTTCAATTGTCTCCAATTGTGATCCCAATTTCACTAGCCATTTTTAGATGGAGTTATTCCCACACATAAGCATACAACTAAAGTTAAGCTTTAGGTATCACCTCTAAACAGATGACCAAATAGAAATTTTTAATAAATGCTTGGAAACATTCATTCATTATCCTAGTTAAGAACAACAAAAATAATGGAAAAATTATTTTTCCCTCACATAATGGTGGTACAATACCTCCTACCACACTTCTACTAAACTGACTCCATATGAAGTGGTTTGTTGTCAAATGCCTCTAGCACTTCTTTTGTATGCCCCTAATAGTTCACCATTTTATGCAATCCCCACTAATCTCAAACATAGGGATCTAATTCTCATCACCTTGTAGTGCAATCTCCATCTGACAAAGAACTAAGGGAAGCAACATGCTTATCAACACAGATTTGATTGCACCTTTTGAACTAGTGATATATTTTTTATTTGATTACAACCATATAATTAATCATCCCCAAAACTAAAAGGGCATCATAAAATTTCTTTGAGTTTTTATTTTTCATGTAAGGTTCTTTGATAAATTGGGTCTATTTATTACAAGTTGGAGCTTCCATCTTCCTCTCAAGTTGACTCAATCATTAGTGTCTCCTATTTGAAGAATGATCTTAGAACCACCATCAGAGTCAAAATATTATTAACTAAACTTGATAATGAAGGCTCTAGCCTTCTCAAATTGAAATCAATCTTAGATACATGAACCTACTAACTTTGATCCCACTCAATCATAAAAGTTATAATGAAGTAGCACAACATGCAATTGGAAGATGCAACATGGGAAATACTATTATAAATTCAATAATTATTTCCACATTTGAAGATTTGAGGACAAATATTTTTCTAAGTGGGATGGGATTATAGTTTTTTAATTTGTAAATATTCATTAATCTATAAATATTCTATTTTTTAAAGTCAATATTTGGTGATTTTTGCAAAGAGGTCAACAGGGTGAGATCACCTACATTTTTGAGGTCAAATCTAATTTAGAGGAGAGGTTTTCCTACATATGAATAAAAATTTTCTCATATAAATGTATTTCATCAGCACTTCGAAAGAGAATCGTAAAGAATTTTCCATATACTATCAAGGAACTTTTGGAATTTTTTTGGTGGTTTGTATTCATGTCCCAGGAAGGCTTCAATAATCAACAGTTCCCATCAAGGTATGAAATGATTTTTTTACAATATAATTTTTAGTATTTTTTAATTGTAGTTCCATTTATTTCTATTTAATTGCCACCACAATAATTAAAAAAAGGGCATCTAATGATATCCTACAGATGTCTACCATTAGCCTATATCTCATTTTAGCCTATCAGTACTTAACTTCAAAATACTGGCATATGATGGTAGGCTATGGGTAGATGCTATAAGGCTACCATCAGATGCTCATAGTATACATGTGGGTGGATGAAAGCAGGCTACCAACTCCCACCTGCATGTTAGTGTCAGCATGCAGGTGGGTGCCAGTAGTGTATAGGTGAGCACCAATAGTGAGCAAGGGGATGTCTATAGATTGATAGTGTCTGACGATAGACTATAGGTTGGTGTTGAAATAAATCCTATCAAACACACCACTTCAATGTATGTAAATAAATCTATTTGTTTGATAGTAAATTATTCTACTTGATGTTGCCTATTATGATTATCCCCTGAATGTCCTAAAGGCCTTGAAATTTGCTTATATTTGAACCCATTTTTAATAAATACCCCTTTTAGATACTCAATTTCTAATTCCAACTTGTCTTTGTCAAAAATCCTAAATGCTCTAGTGGCATGTGTTTTCAATGCATCATATTTTTATGTCATTCGATAGTGTCAAGTATCATGTAGATAAAGGTATTTGGGTGAAACTTTATATTTTATGAAATTTGGGAAATATAGTGATTAGACTAACCTATTTAACAAACTATTTTATAAAATAAACATGTATAATATTGAAATAAATTAAGCATTAATTGATTTAAAAATTTATAAATTTGGGAATATGAAAATATAAAAATTTATATAAGAAATATAAACTTAGCTAAAAAATTAAGATTTGGAACTATTCGATGATTTCAAATGACATCAATAATGTATTCAAAAAGTGTGAATGTATGACAAGAGCCTGAAGAGCTTCGAATAAAATCTCACTATTTGGATAATAAATGTGAGGTGCTCATGTTTGGGATTAGACTGGCCTTATTTTATGGATAAGTAAGATTTGGGATTTTTATGTTCTATTTGAATTTGTTTATGTGTTTAGTATCCTATGATGTAGATTTGTATCTAATACTTAGATCACCATGTAGCCATTTTCTCTTCAAAACCCTTACTCAATGACATAGGAAGATAAATGTGATCATGGAATAGAAAGGGGTCAAAAATTGAATTTGGGTGTGACCTAAATACCCCTTATGTTGATAGATACCTACATACAAATACTATGAAGAGGGATCAAAATTCAATTTTTTATCCCATGCTATGGTGGTGTGTGTGAAACTATCACAAAATACTAGATTTTAGTACAATCTTGTTGTAATAAAGTGCTTAAACCATGACTTATGACCTTGGAGGTGTATTTATACTTTAGTTTAAGAATTCTATGGTTATATGTGATCAATATTAAGAGAAATATGGAATTTTATCTCAATTTAATATTAAAAATTATGGTTCTTTTTGATGTGGAACCTTCTTGTGTGAAAATTGGTTTGAAATGTGATTTTATGGTAACATGTTTGGAATTATTTCTGAAGGGACTTATAAAACTCATTCATTGACATTTTCATAACTTTAAATCTTCAAAAATAGATGTTATTTTTTGGGAAGACAACAGCAATGGGTTTAGATAATATAACATGATGCTCTTGTCTAATGGTGCATGGTTGGTGAATAAGGAAAATTAACTATGCTATGGATTAGGGACTGTATAAGTGTTGGATTCTATTATTTACACAATGAATATGCACATTCATGGTTAAGGAGTTATCTTAAAAGAGTGAGTCCTCCACTACCAAAGATAAAAGTTTGTGAGGTTTATATATTAGATGGATCAATCTTTGTGATCATCATCATATGGTGCTAGTAAAGTGCCTAGAACATGATCTTCATTATAAATTTATAATAGAAGTGGTATTTATAGTATTTGAGGCATGAGAATGAGTGGATTCAAAAAGTGTTACTCGATTGTCTTGAAAATCTTTTGACATTTTGCATTACATTTAAACTTTGTATCTATTTTGAGTAATATAGTCCAATTTTGTGTTTTATCTATTAATTGAGCTACAAAGTGACATATCACTTGAATTTTACATTCTAAAGATCTAAGTTTGTTCAATATTTGAGGAGGATACATTTAAATGATAAATTTTACTTTATTTTTATTAACTTAAATACCTCTCTTTGCTTTAATAAACCCTAGTAAATTTATTCACATGACACAGACACATTTCTTTTGATTTAATCATACATTGTATTATTGTCACCAGAAAAATATATGCCATAAATCAGTTGCATGATATTGTCTCTATTTAGTTTTTTATAGTAGATCATCCACATTATTATTGAATTTCTTGTGAATGAGTCCATGGAATATATGTGTCATGGTTCATTCATATGTATCCCCTACATTTTTCAATTCAAAAGGCAACGCTATCTAATAAATATGTTTCATGGCGTAACGAAGGATGTTTTCTGTTGGCCTTTATCAACTATTTTGTTTTTATTATAACTAGAAAATCCATTCATAAATGATAACATCTCATATCCAAAATTCAAATCTATGATCATGTCAATATTGTGTAGCAGATAGTCATCTTTACGGAAACCCTTATATAAATGTCTAGAATTTGAAAAACATCAGAATTGTCCATTACGATTTATTTCAAAAATCATATTAAATATTGATTATGGGTAGGCCATGAGTCAAATGAATCTTGCATCAAGTAATCTTTGAATCTCCTCTTAATTACCAAAATAGATTTGGATGTATATTATGTATTTTATACTTAATTATTTTTGCATCTAGGTAGAATGTGATCCTATGTACTACAATTTAAGGATCAATGTCTAACATATATGAATATGCCCAAGTGAATACCTCGATAATATAATGTAATGTTTGTCCTTTTTATTGATCCTTCTCACTCTTAAGTGTTGTGGACAAAAGTATTATTTATGGATCCATATATGTCCTATAATTAAATCAACTATTTATTTGCTGATAAGTTTGGACCAATATTTGGTATAAGGTACAATAATAATAGTTTCAAATCAATACATTGGGACAATCATCCTTTAGAACATTAGTCATGATAAAATAAGAATGAGTACTCGTATAATGAGAAAACATGTTCCTATGATATAAAGGAGGGAGTTCCTCATACCCTCATAAATATTATAGAAAATACTTGTCATTAGATAATTCATCCAAAGTTAAATTATTTAATGAAAAATATTGTCAATAACTTCTGGATATACAACTGATAATGTAGATACATGATTGACTTAATTTTTGACCAGCTAAATATATTTACATAAAAATATATTTTGATACGTAGATGTAACTAAGTTATGTGAATGATAAGTGTAATCAGGGCCTTATTTACCTTTATGAATAGATCGCTTAATATGGTGGAGAATGACATGTTCATGCTTTTCTTTGACCCTGTTCTTTGTAACCCATTGTTTACCTTTATGAGTAGATCCCTTAATATAGTGGAGAATGACATGTTCATGCTTTTCTCATACCCTGTCCTTTGTAACCCCCTTTTTTTTGGTGAATGTTTTAGTTCAAATTCATTTTTTTTATGAATTATATTATTATATGAAGGGGATATTGATGAAACTATATGAAACATGCTTTAGTTGTGAATACTAGGATGTAATACTATCTAAGTAGATAAATTCTTATTAGTGACATAGTTATAGTAGATTTAGTGACTTTACAAGAGCCTCAAGATGTTGATTAATTGATGGTTAATGGGTATAATTAAGGAAAAATGTAAATTTTGTGGTGTATGCCTCTAACACACAATAATGCACATACACAAAGTCCTTATGTATAATGGACAAAAAAAATACTCTTATTTATTGATTTCAAATGAGACATTTCAATACAAACTAAAATAAATAAAGTCACCTATATCATATCAAACATGCCATGTAGAATATAACTATAATAATGGATGTGGTTCACTCCTAAAACTAGTACACATTCTTTAGCAACTCTGAATAAAAGAGTTGACTTAAAAAATAATATGTAATTGTGAAGGAATGATGATTAGGACCTTTTTTTATTATTCAATTAATACATGCTAAATGTGTGTTAGGCTTTTCGTTATAATGAAACCATATTTTATTATCTACAATCACATTTTTATCCCTTATTTCATTTGAAAGGTAATAGTGTATGGAATCATCATCTAATACAAACTCTAAATCCTTGTATTAACTTAATCCCAGAATATTTTTTTTATATATTTTATTTAGGATAACCATGCATTAAATATATCTATAACATATAAACTCTCCATTATAATTTAGGGGCTCTAAAACTATGTCATTAAGTCTCTATATGGATTGTTATTCCAAAATTCCTCTTCAAGGAACACATCAACTTTAGCTCACCTAAATTAAATCCAATATCATGTTAAAAAAATACTAACTATGACATGCACTTGGGTTCTCTTGCGTTCATTAACCTAGAAATTGGCATCTTTAAATTATAATATAACTAGTTTTTTTTAATAGTTATTAGTAAAATACCGAGACAACATGAGAAATCACTGATTTAAGAGTACAACTGAGAGACACTAGTAAACACCAAAAAAAATATGGAAAATTGTGTGTATTGTTTTACTTACATTATTTTATGTATTCTATATTATATTTATATAATAGAGGTTCCATATAATCACGGTAAAATATCATCTTAAACGAGATATGGATAGCCTAAATAGAACACTTATTCTAACTTTACCACACTTCTAGTGCGAAAATGCGAAGAGGAAAATTTTGTTTTGTAATTTGGTAATGTTTTCTTTTATTATTAAATAAAAGCTTTATATTTAATTTCATGATTTTTTTTTAATATTTTTTTATTGTGTTTTTTAAAGCAAATTACAAAAATTAACTAGTTTCAATATGAAAAAACGCTTTTAATTATGTATTAGTTGATTATGTTTATTTTGATTTTTGATTTTTTGATTTTTTGATATATATATATATATATATATATATTTTTTATTTCAGGAGATTTATTACATCCCAACTCACATTAAATAATAGGCATGTTGACACTGGGGATGGTTTGGGAAGTGTGAGTGAGAATGATGGTTTGGGATATCCTATTGAGAGTTCGGATAATATACCTTAACATGATTATGCTAATAAACTTTTTAAATGTCAATTATGACTTGATGAATTTATTAATTTTTCAAATTTACTTAAAATGTTATAATTAAACTTTTTTTTTTCTTTTTTAATATAATGTTACAATTTACAAGAACATTATATATAATTGATAATATTAAATAATTTTAATTATCTACAATTTATTATTTTAATGTAATTTAATTATAAACAACAATAAACTATTGCTTTTTCAATACAATTTCAAAAATTATAGTCAAACTAATATCATATTTTAAGATAGCCTATTGTCACACCTACATTCACACCTAGTTTCATACGCCAAATCACCTTTAATGTTGGATTTATAATCACCATAACAATAGAACTAAATTCGCCTTTAATGTTATATTTTTAGTCAACTCAGTGACGGATTTAACATAAAATATTTAAAAGTCATCGTAACGACAAATTTTAATACACACAAAGACGTATTAAATGCAATTTAGATATAAACTTAAAGACACCTTGGTGAGTCTAGAAACATCACCATAATAATTCCTTCCACACAACCCCAAGGATAAAACACAAATAAACGAGCTGACGTGAGCATTTGTCCTACTTTTATTAAATAATTGGCATTGAGGAATCATTATTTTTATGTAATATGAACTAAGATGTGTAAATAGAATAAAGACACTTGGTTGACTTGGAAATTCATATTTCAAAATCTTTTTGTTTTGTGACGTAAATGAAACTTTAAATTTGGCTTAAATTAGTAAAAATGATGTAGTGATAACACTCTCTATTTCTAAGGAGACATTAAAATACTTCTGTTTCATTTTCCCTTTTTAAACCTAGTTTAACTCTAACTAATGGATTTTGACGAAATTTTTTTCCTTTTGACTTAACCGAGCAATATTTTTTTGGTTGGAATTATAAGTATTATAATGTTGGTGGCATAAAATCAGATTGGATATGAAAACACATGCTTGAAACAAATTTCTTAATTAAAAAGAACTAGGAATGAAGATCAAGCATAATTGTGAAAAATAAATATTTGAATCCATGATCCCATAAAATAATTATATTTTAGGAGGCATAAGATTCATCGGAAAAAAAAAAATATAATATCATAAGATATTTATGATAGGTGGGTTCACTCAAATGTACAATTAAAGGTTGAACTACCTTTATTGAAGCATCACAAGGCATGTAAAATATAGGAATGTTGCTTAATAAAGTTTGTAAATAAAAAAACTTAAGAAATTAGAGATATACAAGGTTTTTATTTTGTTTATATGTATTCATATTAATTTTTTTTTAATTTTTTTTTTTTAAATTTAAATTTTATATTACTAAAATAGTTATTTGTAAATTTGGGATTGATATAAGCAAATTTATAGGATTGTTTATATGGTTCTTATATGATTTTCTGGGTCTTCATATGATCTTATGGGTCTTCATAGGTCCTTAGAATGCGATAATAATTTTGTGAATTTTTTCATTTTAATTTTTTTTGTGTGTACATTTTCATGCCTTTGTGATTATAATTATAAAATCTTTATATAGTTAAAGTGTTATAAAAATAAAAAAGAAACATAATGATACACAATACACAATAGTGTTTGGGTGGTTAGTTTTAAGTAATTGGGCTTCTTATAGTCAAATTCATTAAATTGTAAAAAATATAACAATAAAAATAGATTTCATAATATAAATACCTCTGATATGTGTTCCAAAAGTGTTTGATGATAAAATTCTATCACAAATAGTAAATTTTATAATTATTACCTCATTATTGAATGAATTGTAACACACGCCTATTTTTAAGTGAATTTGAATTAAAATTTGAAAACTATGAAATTTATATCAAATTCTTTTAATTAAGAGAGAAAAATATTAATAAATTAGATTAGTGTATCTTGACTTAAGAGGGACTAAATCTAAAGTGCTAAGATATTACGAATGATCCTAAAATTTTATAACCATGTAATTTATCTCTTACTATAAAACAAAAAAGACACAAAATGAAAATAGAGTTCTATGGAAATACACAAAGGAGAATCAAGTCCTCTAAAAGTCGATATGAAAATCAATATCATTAATTCAAACAAAATTACCCATATATAAATAGATACTTTAAAAAAAAACACTAAATACAATTCACGAAGCCATTTTTAAGTGTCTACACATGCAAAGTGATAATTAAAAAAAATGATTAACAAAAATGAATGAGTTTTCTCCTCTTAATAATGTTTATCTTTCGGTTGATCGTTGCTTTGAAGATTAATTTAATGTATTGATCTTTGAGTGTAGTAGAACTAACATACATCAAGTATAATATGTCTACAATTATTAATACGCCATTTTTCGTCATCTATGGGTTTGAGGCAACGTAACATAACATGATTAATATTTCATCTCTTATTATATTTTTTTATAATTAGGTTAAGCATGTTGTAAAGTGTAAGTTTACACTTAAACATTAAACATTTGGTGCTTGTCAAAGACTTAATTTTATATTATTAATTTTGAAAAATTTAATAGAGAGTAAACTTATCACATAACTTCTAAGACATATATTCCTCTCTAGAATACAGATTCCCTAATCAAGGAATGAGGTCATTTTCAGCCTTTCATCAAACCTGTTTACTTTTGTATTTCCATTTTCTATGAGGAGATATATTAATCAAAAGTTCGGGTGAAAATAAAGAACAAAAGTTACAAAAACATATGAAGAGGTTTACATGTAATTTGGGAAAATTATGGGGAGTCCCTCATGTGAAATATTTAATATATTTTCTTGTAGTGAAATATAATTGAATATTTAATAGATATATTTGAATGTATGATGAAATTATTTATATGTAGTAAATCATCACATATGATTTAGGAAGAAGTAATCGATCAACAATCAAAAGATTATAATATTAGCACTAACATCATTAGCCATAAAAGTTTAAGGAATGTATATTATATAGGTGAAAGATAAAAATGTCCTCACCTCCTCATGAACATGGGATTAAATTTTGAAATGACCTATGAGAAATCTAAACAAGATAAACTAAACATCTATGGTAAATTAATGTAAAATCGAATAAAAACTTGTACTAACATCCTCTTAAATGTTGCTTAAGTGGATATTATAATTAATTAATAAATAAATGTCCTCATGAGTTACCCATGTACATAGAAATTCCCACCCCCCAAAGAAGATGTCAGAGCCACAAACCCTTAGAAGAGCCCACAAATGAATATACTTACTCTCAATGAAAGGTTTGGTTAATATATCAGTAATTTGTTCCAGTGCCCAGATGTAACTGAGATCAATGACTTTCTCATAAATACTTGTGTCTACTCTATGTATATTTCATCTTTGAGATCACTATTAAGAAAGGAACTCTTCACATCCATTTGATGAACATCCCAGTGATGTGTTGTGGTAATGGTGAGAGTGAGTTGAATTGAGTATATTTTGTCAACTGGGTTGAATGTCTTAGTATATTCAATGTTAATTAGTATTTTTTGCATAACAAGCTCAAGGAGATTGTTTGAAGCCATATATTTTTTTATTTTGAAAATTAAGGAATAATCTTCCACAAATACTTGTGGCTACTCCATGTATATTTCCTCTTTGAGGCCACTATTAAGAAAGGATCTCTTCACATCCATTTGATGAATATCCTAGTGATGTGGTGTGGTAATGGTGAGAGTGGGCTGAATTGAGTTCATTTTAGAAATTGGGGTGAATGTCTCGGTATATTCGATACTAAGTAGTACCTTAAAAAAGCCCCTTTGATGCCAAATATGACCTGAAAATATTTACATACCCATATAATAAAAGTTTTGTTTAGTGTATCCACCTACACCAAAAAAAAAATCTTCCCTTATGAAGCGGGAATGACTCCGAAAATTATTCTTATAGAAGGAACTATACTCCTCTTACATAGTGGTATCCCACATAGGAGTGATTAATTCCTCACAAAATGATTATGGATCAAAATAAGATGTAAATAAATCATGTGGACATATTAAAATTATGAATGGATTCACTTATTATATAATGGATATACAATCCATTGGCTAGCACTTTGTATTGTTTGTCTATCGAAAAGATGACTAATGCTCATAGATTCAAGAGGAGAGTCATCATCATCTAAAGATAATATAGGAAAAATAGGAGGAGAATTATCATCAATAATCTCAACATTAGAACTAAAATAAGAATTTGGATCATCTGGAAGTTGATCAAGTGCATTTGTATTATCAAAGTTATCATCAAATACTAGTGCATCTAAGAAAGAGTGAGAGGTATTGAGTGTCGATTCTAAAGGACCTTGTATAGAATGAACACTCCTCTCAATGAACAACTAATGATTGGTATGATGGAGAATCTTCCATCCATTCACATCCTCAAAATATCTAATAAATATGAAATTTTTACTTTAAAATTCCATTGACATATGTTTAACATTCAAAAATGAGTCATAGCAGGTAAACCAAACACTCAAAAGTGATAATTTTTTTTTTTACCATTCCAAGATTTAAAAGAGCTAACTATCTTCAATGATTTATTAAGAGCTCAATTTTAGATGTAAAAATCACAATTTATGGCCTCAACCAAAACATGAGGTGAAACAGACTTGGAGTGTAGCATAGAGTTGGCCATTTCCTTTATGGACATGTTCTTGCACTATGCAACACCATTCTACTAAGGACTATATGGTTTTTTGTGATGTATCTCAATCCCATAAAATATATAGAATTGCCAAAAATGGTTGATGACATACTCACCTTCATTATTGATGAATAAAATCTTTTGGCTATACCAGATTATTTATCTCCAAGCACCTTAATGTAATGAAAATTGAACAAAGACCTCTAATTTTTTATTAAGACAATACACCTAAGTGTACCTTGGAAATTCATCGATGAATGTAATCATGTACATTCAAATATTAAAATAATGTTTTGAAAATGGACGGGTAATTTTATTGTGGATAATATCCAATATCTATTTAGCTCTTAGTGATTCGCTCTTGTCATACTTCTCCTCTGAATACATACCAAGAACGCAACTTTCAAAAGCTCTATCAAAAACATTAACTCATGGAAAAATTGAAACCATGTCCTAAAAACTAGGTTTCTCCAAGATAGTAATAGTTGAGATGGCCAAATCACTCATGCCATAGTTTTCTCACCTCATTCGATTGAGTCAATAGTGAAGTAGAGGGTTGATCAGGAGAAAAATGTGAGAAATTATCCAACATAGATTACTGATTTTTTCCCCAAATGCAACAATGGAGTCAGTGTTATCTTCCTTAATAACCATAGAATTGGGTCTAAACTCCACTCTCTTTCCAAAACTGATGTGAGTGATCTGGTAAACAAATAAGATATTAGTGGATGAAGAAGGAACACATAGAACATTATGAAATGTCTCATCATTCACTTCAATAGATCCACTCCCACTAACATCAGTAAAATTATCATCACCTAATAAAATTAAAGGCATAAAACAAAGATCCAAGGATGGGAACATGTCATGTTACGAATCCATGTGGTGTGATGCACTAGAATCAATAACCCATGTGAAGTCTAGGATGAAACTGCAACAAGTACTTTTCCCTTTTTATTGTCTTTGGAATTAGTAGGCTTGTATGATAGTGGACTATAATTATAAGAATTAGGGAAACTTATGTTGTGTTTCTCAAGCACCTTTTTCATTTGGTGAATCTGATTCTTCATGCATTTGGATTCATCTTGTCTAGGTTTCTTGCATTATCCACATGTGAGTCATTTTTTTTAGATATCCCATCTGAAGAAGGATATTTTGATGATTTTAGCTTATTATCATATTTATGACCCTTTGTTTACTCCAAGTCATTATTTTTTTGTTTCTTCTCCTTTATTTTAGAAGCCTTTTGTTTCTCATGACTCATAATCAAGGCATGTGATCTAGATGACTTTAGTGTACCCATTTGAATGAGTTTATTTTCCTCACAAGTCAAGTTAGTTGTAAAATCATCCAAGGATGACGTGGTTCATGTAGCTCCAATGACCTAGTTGGTGACATGGAATGCAGAAATCAAGACAAATTAGTTAGAACCCAATTCATCAATAATGGAAATAATCAGTTGGTCATCCTTTTTGTCAATGTCATATAGTTTCAATTGTATCCTATGTGAGTTTAACTTGGTGAAAAACTCTTGTATTGTATAAAAGTTGCTTGCACTCAAACTAGTGAGCCTATTATCAAACTCATGACCCATAAATTATTCATGATTTCCAAAGAGTTTATCTAATGTTGACCACATTTGATTTGGAGATGTTTTAGATTCGATATGAAGAGTAAGTTAGGAGACATAGATATGCACAATAGACTATTGGATTCATCACTTCTATTATACCACTTCACCTTCTTTACCTCATGTGTTAGTTATATTTCTATACTCATCATGATTTGGTGTAATCCGTTTATCCTCAAAAGTATTTTTACTCTAAAATTCCATTAGTGATATTTGAATGTTTTAAAAATAAAAATGGAATTGAGGTCCATGATGTAAAAAGAAACTATGTTCTGAATTACATGTGCTGTAGACTAGGAATGTAACACACATTGAATTTGCAAAGTTTTAAATTGATAAGACATGATAATAACACTAAAGCATAAAGTTATAAAGAAACATGTAGTCTCAACAAAATGGCACCTCAAAAGGAGCTAGAAAATTAAATTTATGCACATTTGAATGTATTTTTCTCTTAATTTATGTGGTTAACTTTGAGATCCTCTATACCATTGCCACATTTTTGGAGTGTTTGGGTTGTAATATCCCATTTGAGTTATCAGAGTTTTTGAGAGTTGCTATAGTGTTAGGGATGTCAAGAGTTCCTGTAGTGTCTAGGGTTCTTAGATTTCACATAGTGTTGGTAATACTAAGAGTTCTTATAGTGCTGAGGATGCCAAGAGTTCTCATAGTGCTAGGGGTTCATAGTGTTCCTATAGAAATGGGTATGCTGAAAGTTCTTGTAGTGTCAAATATGCTTAGAGTTATCATAGTTTTAAGGGTTTAAATATTTCCTAGAGTATTGAGGATGTTGAGAGTTCTCATAATGCTGAGATGGCCAACACTTTCAATAATTAGAAAATGTGTCGAGGTTGCAACCCCTCCGTGTAAGTGTCAGGGTTCATGATTTATACTATAGTCAAGAATCCCAATGTGAGGGATGTTAATTTCTCTAAGAATCCAAACATTGATGCAAGAGTTATGATTTTTCCCATATTATAGAAACCCAATGTCGATAAAGTTGACTTCATTAGTAGTCAAAAGTCATAAGGCCAAGGATTGTGACTACTCATCTAGTCAAAAGTCCTAATGTTGGGATTTTCCATTGGGGAAGGATTGTCGGGTTATCACTATTGGGGTTTTGGGGTGTCAAAGTTTGAAGACATCCTTGCAGGCGCCAAATATGTTGATGGTTCCCATAGGGTAATAGATGCTGGAGTTTTTAGTAGTAGACATAGGTATGAAAACTCTAATTTTATCAAAAATACCATATTTACTCCATCTTTTTAAAAAATACCCAATAATCACTAAGGATCCTAAAAACTGAATTTTTTTTATTCCTTCAATAATACAAAATGAACATATTCGCATGAAACTGCCATAAAATCCTGAAACCCTCTAAAAAGGGTAAAATCTAACTATCCCAAATGTAGGTAATATTTATAGCCAATTCTAAGGTTTTGACACCTTCTAAATTTGATGGTGCAATTTGTTTTTCTTGAAAACCCACCAAATAATATGTGACCATAGAAATACACCTTCTCTTTTATTTTTATACTTTTTTTCAATCTGTTAAGGATGTTAGAAGAAGATGAAAATCATAGAGATGGCAAATTTGTAATATGCTAGGTCAATGAATGGTAGATATGTGATATAAAAGGTGAAACTCAATATTTCAAAATAGGAACACTAGAGTTCACCTACAAGAAAATCATTAATACCATGTCATAGTGGGCCATAATTGAGGATCTTCTAGATAGAGTCGAGTGTATGATGAAACAACTTGTATGCAGTAGCAAAATCATACATGAGCTAAGATGAAGTAATTTGTAAACAATAGAAAGAATGTAATATTAATATTAACATCATTAGCCATTAAAAATTTAGGAAGGTATAATATATAAGTGAAAGATAAACATGTCCTCACAGCCTCATCAATGTGAGATTATCTTTCACAATGACCTAAAATACACCTAATCAAACTAAATGAAACTTTTTAAAGAAAAACTATTAAATAAAATAGTAATCTACACTAACATCCTTTTCCACATAAATATCTTTGCTCTCCTTGAAAACTTTATGTAATCGTGATGCTTTGGGTTCCATTACATCATTCGGATGTCAAAATTCTATTTATATTAATGACATGCTTCCATGAAATGTTGAATGTAATGCCCATAAATATGTAATGTCATGATTATTTCCCTGGATGGATTGGATCCTGTAGGTATTCAATCTCTTCTCACCAAGAAACTTGTGGTGTAGTTTTACATCATCGTTATGGAAGTGGTAGTAATTCTTCCATGGCTCTTTTCGGGAATTCCTTCTTTGTGGGTGTCCTTTCATTGAATGTTATATATAATTTTCTTAAGGATTAAGACCTATTTTAATATATGGTTGGTATAGTGATTAGATTGATCTAGATTTGTGAGTGTTCACTAGCTCTATGCTCATAGTTCAGAAAAATTATTATCATTTTAGTTTTTACAAGAAAAATTGTTTATTATGGATATGTTTATCATTGGATGTTATATGTAGTTTCTTCAAGGATTGAGACCTATTGTAATATGAGTTGGGTGTCAAGTGTATATCAATCGGTATATGTTGAGTGCTTATTAAATAAAGGTTCATTGTTCAAAACAATTTTCATCATTATGATTATTAAAGGTAATTTATTATTTTTAAATGTGTCTATTATTTAATGTTGTATGTAGTTTTTTTAAAGATTGAGTCTTGTTTTAATATGTGGTGGGTGTGGTGAGTAAATCAATGATATTTGTTTAATGCCCATGAATTTAAGGTTTGAGGTTTGAAATTTATACTTTCGATGCCTTCCTCACTATACACCAAATTTACTAAAAATAGGCAGAAGAAGTTGTAGTAGTTCAATAAAGTTGAACACCTAACCATGATGATATAATTATGGAGATATAAATGATTCTTTTGAATTGTGTGTATAAAATTATGATATTAATAAATAAATATTAATGAGTTGATTAATTAGATTACTTTTGTCCATCCTTATTCAATATTAAATGTCATTGATTTTATAAAATTGATTATTATCTAATAATTAAGAAAAAATCTAACCTTATTATATGTCTCACACTTTTGATAAATAATATTAATGAATATAAAATATAAATTTATTGTGATTTTACATTTAAAAGTCTTCTCAAATTAATAAAATTACCAATACAATATATATATATATATTCTAAATTAAAAAATAAAAAATATACACAAATATATTTAAAGCACAATTAAATACTTCCACCATAATAAAAATATTCAGTAGTCTCATATATTACAAATTAACCTTCCGAAAACACTGCACATCCTTAACTTTAAAAAGGCCCTTCCTTCCAAACATAATATTATATTTTTTAATTAAAAAGTTATAAAAGTTACCCAATCAGATCCAGTCAAGAGAAACCAGGAAGAAACCCATTTGAAACTGTCTGGTCAAAAATTCTGACATTTACCGATCATGTAAGAATAACTCCTCCATATCCCCTGCATTAATATCATTATTGTGGGGATCAATTCCAGTTTGTGCGAAGACAGAAATAAGATTAGACTGGTGCAAACGCAGGTTGAATATTTCTGCTTGTGCGCCTGCCAATTGCGATTGCAGATGTGATATTTGGTGCTGTAATTTATAAACAATTCCTGCACATCCATATACAGGATCCCGCAGCCTCGCATTTGCTTCATACACCATACTAGTTACAGCATCGGCTCTCCGATCTGGTGGAAGATCCTGATACATTCAAGACATCTCATAACATGACAATGTGCAACTGTAGCAAATTTCATTCTTTACAAGACCAAGATCTTCTAAAGTTGGATCAAATAGTGGTCTAATTTAGATTTCATAGACGATAAGACAGACAAGATTATGTATTTTCTTATATATCATACATATAGAGACTCCTGCCCTCATAAAAGCCTCTAAAATAATATTTTAATGGTATTTTTGAGGCTATTATGAGGGCCGGAGTCAGCTTTTGTGACTAACTTCTGACAAATTGGTGGAAGGCCTCAAGTCCCTACAATGAAAGGCTAAGGCACTAAATAAACTTATCTGACCTCAAGCATCTTGACTATGTTGCTTGCTCCGAAAACACGGTGGACAGCAGCAAACTTTTGAGCATTGTCGGGTGGAAAATAGGGAGCAAGAAAGCATTTCTCTGCACACCTCCTCCTAAGGAATTTACAAGCGGCGCATGGAGTTGCCCACAGCTTACCACTTCCGTTGCAGTTCATCTGTATATTTGAAACAAGAGAGGTGAGGGAAATACATATCACCAATTAAACTTAAAAACTTACTCCACTGAGTAAGAACATAAATACAACATTATGAACCGCACACTCTAGAGGCCACATTGTTTTGCATAAATCTACTATTTTTAACTAAGGAATTTATTATTTACAGTAATAGAGTATAGTTTACCTTTGAGCAGTTCACCTTTCCAGTTTCCATCAAATAAATATTGTGCTATGAACATTAACAGAAATACAGCAGTGAAGGCCCTAGAGATAACAGGGGAGGCTTTATAATATGACTTTCAATGCAAACAGCAAACTTCAAGCTCTTTCCCGTTGTTGGTTGATTATATAGACGGAGAAATACGACTAAAGGGCTCATCGAATAGACAGGTTTCCGTACCTTATTACCTTACGTAGGATTCCTTACGTCGGATTCGAATTTGTGATTTTCTTCTCAAAATTACAAATTCCTAATCATTAAGCTAATTAAAGTGTACAAGATTTTGTACCGCACCGTATAGTAAAAGTTATATGTAATTTTCAATCAAATCTAAAAAATTGTGATAGACATTATTGTATGTGTAAAGTTGAATATTTGATGGAATCAATTCAATTTAATAAAAGCATCTTTTTAAGTGGATACATGGAGGGTAAAATTGTGCAACCCTCCTAAACAAGTTTCCTTAACAACCACTTCACCTACGATTTGTGCTTGTCCATAGATTTGTATGTTTAATGTCTTGGAGTTACCATACTTATTAAGTTATAAATTTTACGATATATTGAAATGAGAGGTTAGGTTTGAGTCCAAGCAAATTTAGTGAAATTGTTATTTTTCGATCTTTATCATTTAATTTAGGGTTTAGGGGGAGATTTATAGATGCTTTACTTAAATGTTTCGAGAGGGTTATATGTAGAAGAGATTTATTGATGATAAAAAAAATGAAAGTGCAATGTGATAAGGAACAAGACAAAGAAGAATGATATGACAACTGATATAGAATTGTGATAAAAAATTTGTACTATGATAAACCCTGCACAATCTAAGAGATTAAATGTTTACTATAAAATAACTTTCTAACTCTATTCTTCTAACCGTTACTATAGTTGGTATCAACTACTTCATAATTGAAAAGTGTGGTTAGGTTACTAAATGTCAGTATTGATGATATGCTAGATACAATAGTGACACTATAGGATTTATATGGTAACAAAGGAAAAAAATTGTAATGAATAAATTGGCATGAAGGAAAGCAATCTACTGATGGATCTACTAATGTTAACACAAGGTTGGATATGCAACTATGGTAATGTGAAGTTTGATCTAGTGACACAAATCTTCTTGGATCATTCGCCCCTCTTTGACGAGAAATTGTGTCAATTGCATTCACTTTTAGAAGAATATGTGGAAATAAGTTAGTAATTTGCCCTTTTGTAAGCCATTTTTTTCTAGGAAGGCATATGACCTACTTTGAAGATTTAGAAGAGAATAGTCTCTTGTCGATGTATATTTTTTAGACATGTGCCCATGAATTGATCTAATTATGTTAGAATGTTGAAATCTGGGTTTATTTCTATCTTCTAAACAATCCCTACAGTATATGAAATATCTAACATGGGTGGAAAGTAATGACATAAGAGCATTGTATTGAAGTCTAGGTGTAACTCAATATAATTCAAAAGGTTGAGCCAAAAAGGATTATTCGTTAGTTGCTTGGTGATGGTGTAAGGCCCATACTGAAGTGGACAAAGATTGTAGTAAGGTTCACAAGTGTACCTTGAATCAATCACTAAGATGGAAGGTGTGCAATGTATGATTTTTATCATAGTGCTTCTTATAATTCATATTTTCTTATTGAAAAATGGTTTGCACCTACTTTTAAAAATGCTGAATATGCTCAATGAATTAAAAATATTTGTCAACTTATTTTTGAGTTGAGGGAGTTACTATTGTTGATTGCGAAATAGGATAAAGATATGTTGATGAGTGCTAAAGGCCGCAAACCAAAATAAACCTCAAAAGTGATGTGTGTGGTTTATTTGTGCATAAATATTTTATAATTTTGCTAAATGAAAGGAAGGCTTTCATTCCAAATGTGTTTATTATTATAATTATTCACTCTATGAATATGTATTATCATACTTTTTACCACTTTTATTTATACACCAATTTGACAATGAAAATTAGTTTACTTGCTCAACTTTGCATTTAACATAAACCAAAGTGCTTTCCATAAATGACTTGAAAACCTTATGTCCCTATCGAGCATGATAGTTTATAGGATTGTGAAGTAGATTTAGACATATTGAAAGTATAATTGACTTAGTTTTAGAATTTGTATTAGTTATTATAAGGTACAATAATTGTCACCTTTGATAATATATCAACTACTACATAAACAGAGTCATTACCATGCTTGATAGTAGGATATCTTGAGACAAAGTCTATGGAAACATATTACCATAGTCTCATTAGAAATAGTAGATGTGTGTACACACCTTTCTTCTTGTTGACCATCCTCACAATTACACATGATACAGGACTTGTTGTACTTGGTGTCATCATAGTTGAGATGCACCAAGTAGAAATACTTTTTTAACATTGTAAGAGTCTTTCCAATTCCAAAATATCATGTAACCTTGCTAAAATGAGCCTCCCATTTTAATTTCTATCATTTTACCTTGTGCAGAATGTATAAGTACCCAAGATGATATATAAGTTCATCTTGCATGGAGGAATCTGGGACTAAATTACGATAGAGCAAATCCTAATAGATTTCTAAAAATTTCATGTCATATGGATAGATTTTCAACTATGTGTTGACTTCATGTGTACACATGTATCATGTACAAAAGTTAGAGTTTAAACTCATAGTTCTCTCAAGAAATATACAAGTAGATTGGAACTTACCTTCTTATGCTTTATGTTCATAGATGAAACTGGTGAAGATAAGAGAACATATATATTAGAACTCTTACTATAAATTGTTATGAGTCTACAAAAAGTGAAGTGATTTGTGATCCATGTGGATCGCAATCTCTTTTAAAATATTTAATACTTCCAATGCTTACATTACTGAACCATAACATAATGCTCATGATCATACGTTAGGTAGTTCCTTAATAGTGTGGTGAATGCTTCATTTTGGAAAGCAGTCGAATGACCATGTTGAATGATAACTAGAGTCTATGTCTCAATTCCTCTAATGATTTTTATTGTGTGACATTATAGTTAAACATTGATTTAACACCACCTTGGGTAACTTGGTTTATAGGCCAACTCACAAGAGAGAAACCAATTACAAATCCTTTGTAAAAAATTTACTAATCACATAATGTTAGGAAGTTCTATGAGTTTATTTGGTTATGGTCATTCTTGGATAATATAAATCTTATTTGGGTGCACATACAATCATTGTGTGTCTAAAACATATCCAAGATATTAAATATATGGCATGGCAAATAAACATTTTCCATGATTGCATATATCTTTTGTTTCTAGCGAGATTTCAACACTTTTATACATGGTCTAAATGTTCATCCATTATTTTGTTGAAGATAAGGATGGCATCAAGGTAGAATATAATAAATTAAGTATTTAATGGCCTCATAGTATCATTCATCATGCATATGAATTACTTAAAAACATAACTAACCATTCATACCAACTTTATTTAGCCTTGATGGTTTTCTTTCATATGTCCATATGATCAACATGAAACTAATGATATCAAAACTTTAGATTAATTTTAGTGAAGTATTTTGCACTACGGAACTAGTTTAGAAGATCCCCAATACTTGGAACAGGATAGCAGTTTCTTAATGTGATGTTTTTGAGTGCTTAGTAATTGATGTACGACCTCCATCTACCATATTTTTGGCTTATGTGTGGTGCCACAAGGTGATGTGTTGGGCATGTTATCTTCTTTTTCACTATTTCATAGATCTAATTCTTGATTTATTCATTCTTTAAAAAGGATCTATAATATAAGGAGGCATTAAAAAAAGGTAATAAAGCTATTAGATGAATAGTATGATTCATCACATAGTATGTAAGCAGTTAAATTGGTAGCTAAAATATGTCTTTGTATTATTACAACTTTAGCTACAACTTAGTTGATTTTGGCATTGATTTTGGAGAAACTATTGTAGAATTTGGTGCTATAAGTACTTGTGTTGAAATAATACCATTAAAAGCATAAAATGTTTACTAGTTTGACTATCTTCTTACACTCCTTGGTGATAACGAGTGATAAATTTTAATCTAATTATGATATGGAGTATCTCATGTCACATACATTTATGAGAAAATTTATAGTATTTACTTCATAAAATACATGTTGATGTTAAAAATATGGTTGACCTAGTAGAATATCACATAACTTTAATAGAGTCATTCCATAAAGGACTATATCTTGAAAGGGTTTGATGTTTTACACCACTTGACATTACTAAGTGATGCATTTATTGTATCCCACACTAAACCATCTAATGGATTATGGTTATGGGCGAGGCATCAATGGCAGGATAAATCTTTAAACTACATTAAAATAAATCAGGTTATGTTGACTTCCATGTCAATAGTGAAATGTATTGGTTCAACATTTATCCATATATGACAATTAAAAAATCTTTCTAATTCCTCTCTTTCCATAGGGGTAGCAGAGATGTTTTTGATACCCACCATGGCATTAGACTCAGAATCCATGATATGATTACCTTTTTTTGATGTTGTGGTGATGAAACCTAATTCCTCATGTTATGCATTTAAATTCTTCCCAACATAGATTTCTTGTTTGAATGACCATTGGAGTTGTGAATTGAACACCATTTTCTAGTCTTGAACTATTTAGTCTGGTCATTTGATGGTTGTTTCTTCTTATATGGAGTGTGTTTAGGGTTGTTATTTTATTTGTAAATTTATTTACAATATTTGTATTTTTGCTTAGTTTGAGACTTTGAATCTTCTATCCTAATCTTGACCTTCACCTTTGATTTAATCTTGCAATAATATTTGTAGGCTTCCCTCATAGAAGAGATAGTTAGGAAGCCCGATTTTGTCTTCATATGATGTCTCAATCCTTTCTTAAACATCAAAAAATTATTTTTATTTGAATCCAAAATCACAAGTATAGACACCAAAGTATAAAAATTATATATGTCTTGTCACACGGATTAATCTTTACCTTTGTAAAACTAAGAGAACTTGATGTAATGGTCCTCATAATTTTGAACTAGATAATAGGTTACATTGAATGATTCTACAAAAGATTTCCATATGTGTCGAAAATGACATCTTCTTCATGTGAATTGAAATAATTTTCTCACCATTTCTTAACATATAAAGAAAATTTCTTAAGAAAAAATATGATATTTTAGTCGTTGGAGAATAAGTTAACCACATAGTATGAATAGATGAGGCTAAGCTAGTTGTCTAGTGCATCCATATATATTTTACTTCAAACATAGGGATGTATAGATTGACTTGTACCTTAAATAATGTTTATCTAAAAGGCTAATGATAATGAGAGGTTGTTCCAAGAGTTTCTTTTATCTCTATAATACTTACTTTATCATTTTTTATAACATCTCTATAGTTGTCATTATGGAAGATTTACCTACCTTTTGAAGATGTGAAGAAAGTTATGATGAAGGGTCAAGACTCTTGAGCCCTAAGTTCCTAAAATAAAACATAAATGAGTGGGAATAAAAATTATGTTGAAACTCACAAACACCACAATACTCTTTGGAAATGATATGAAGTGTGAATGCTCTGAAACCACAGATCTGGGTTGTAGGAGGAGCCTTAGTTGAAAACATTCATAAAATGGTTAAGAGGTTTAAATGTGGAAGTAATTTCCTATTAATGATACAGAACACAAATGTGCAATGTGATAAAAACAAGGAAAGTATGAATAATATGAAAATTGATATAGAATTGTAATAGTTAAGTTGTTTTATGATAATTCTATACAATTTGAGAGATCAGATATTTATTTTCAAAGAGATTCCTATGTCTATTCTTATATGGTTCTACTAAGTAGGATATTAACTTGATAAGAGATTGGAAGTATGCATTATTATATAATGTAATAAGATGAAGTGTTGGTTGAACCATTATAACAGTTGGTATCATCGAATTCATCATTGAGAAGTGCGAGTATGTTATTGACTACCATCATTGATGAGATATTAAGTACAATATTGACATTGTAGAAGTGGTACTACAAGAGTGGAAATGTTAAGTAAAAAATTGACATGTAAATGAGGAACCTACTTATATAACTATTGGCATAAATACAAGGCTGGATGTATAAATACAATAAAATACAACTTGAGCTAGTAGCCAAAATCATCCTATATCACTACTAAACCTAAAAACCTAATTATATACAAGATCATAAATGATTCTAAGTTTCTAATTCAGTGAAAAATAAATAAAATTAAAAATTAAAAAAAATTAAAGATTCAGAATATATAATTCAATTAAAAAAATAAAAAATATAAATGAAGTAAAATTATTAAGCACAACCAAACCATTTTTGAGATAATTTTATTAGACACAAACAAAATCATTTTCAAGCCCCGACATGCTTGCACTTTAGTGTCATGAAGGAGAACCTCCAAATGTTCAATGTTTTAAACTCAGAAGATATTAAGAAAGGGAGACAATACAACAACATTCAATACCGATAAAATGATTCAATATATAATTTGTTTCAATGCATTGCAACATATTATTTTAATATTTATTCTTCTATAAAATTTTCTTTAGTATTTGTTATTTTACAAATTTTCATATAACTATGTCATATTTTACAATATTTTTGGGTGTAAAAGATGTTAATAATTAATAGTGATTTTTCTTTGATTGAATATTTAAGTATTATAAGAAGTCATTCAATTATATAGAATGTCTGCATTCATATTTAAGAAGTAAAAGTAGATTACAATATTGAGTAAAAATATATTTAAATCAGTGAGCTCTTTGACTAAGCAACTACAATTAAACGACATCCACATTGTCAATATCACATAGAGCACAATCCTAACCTTAACCACTTGACTCTATGTATCAGGGATCTAGAAAGATTTATACCTTAATAGATGGATACAAACAACCATGATCCTCAACAATTAAACTATAACCTTTTAATTAATAGCTAATTTTAAATTAAATATCCATTTAATTACTATAAAATAATTTAAATTTGATATACATTAAATTGTTATATTAAAAAAAATTAAAATATAATATATTAAACATAAAGGTAAATTTTACAACCTTTTTATATGTGAAAAATAAGGTTTTGAATATCTACTATCACAATAATTAAATTTGATTACACCGTATTTGTATTTATTATCTGGAAAATAATATCAATTTATTTGATAAATCATAATATATACAAAATGAAATATTAAATAGATTTTAAATAATTTTATAAAATTATAATAAATATATAAATTATTTTTAATGTTAATTTTATTTATTATATATTGTATTAATATTTAAAAAAATCATGACAATTAAAATTTAAAATCAAATTTAATTTGTGATAATTCTGTATTTCTATTTTTTAACAATAAAATGCAATCAATTTATTTACTACATATAATACATGGAATGTGAAATTTTGAATAGATGATAGATAATTTTTAAAATATTACAATAAATAATTTTAAAGAATTATAAATATAAAAATTATTTTTAATGTTTATTTAATTTATAATGAATTATGGTAAAATTTTATAAGCAGCCTTAAATAAATAACCATCAGCGAAAAAATTATATGACATGCAAGGTCGAACGTCAAATTGAATCTGCCACCCCACATACATAAAAACGGAAAAGTAATTGTGTGACGTCATGTTGCCAGGCTATTGTAAACGCTGACGAGTATGCGGGGCCAGTGATCGCAGTCTGCCGTATTAAAATACAAAGGTAAAAATATAAATGGATGTTGATAGAAAAAAGGGTACAGGTTCAGACCAAACAAAGAAAAAAAGGCATGACAGAGAAAGGTAAGGGAAAGTCTCCCTCTTTCTCATAAAATTTCAATTGTTAACTTCCAAACTTATTTTTATTAAGATATAAAGCTGGAAGAATTTCAAGAGGAGTTATTTCCACATTTTCTTGGAAGGACCGGGAAATCCATTTTTTTCCAACTTCTCTTCATCTCGTGTCTCTTTTTCTTCGAAGGATCCATGTGAAACCTATTATTGGTTGGATCACTTCCAACACTCGGTGAACACTGGGACATGGTTTGCAAATCAAATCAAAGTCTTGCACATCTGGAATTGTATTTTTCATTTTTTAATTATTTCCATAGATCTGTATGGATTCGAGGTTTGAAACCCACAATTTAATTTAATATAATTTATATATTAATGTCCATTCAAGGTTGGAAAAGGGTTATATGATTGAAAAAGATATTCTATGGGGTTAAGATTGAAAGGGAGTGCTAAATGCATCTTGAAAAGTTGAGGGAGAGAAATAAAATATATTTTTTTTGAGAAAATTTCAATAAGAAATATTTATTTTAATATTTGAAAGATAATAGATTTTAAAATTCTTAAAATTTATATTATTTTCTAGATGTGGATTATGTTATTCGGGTATAAGGTTTTTTTTGGTTTATGAATCATGTTATTTGAAAGTAAGAACATATATTTATGTAATTATTTGTTTGTGATGCTTTCAATTTAAGTGCTCCATGTCAAATTTCAAGTTTCTTTTGATTAAACAAATTTAAATATCTTTGGTTTTTATATAGAATGAAGATCCTCAGCATCGATGCAAATATTTAAAAATATATTGATATCTTCCACTAATCTCATAGTAGATAGGGTACTTGGATAAAAATTTATATTGCCTTTTAGGTTCCAGAAAACTCAATTGGCATATATGCCCATCCTATGGGAAGCCATGGTCAGATATAAATAAGAATTATTGAAAGAAATGTTATTGTGTTTACTTCTTCATGCACTATTATATAGTTTTAAGATGCACTTGTATTATTTGTAATTTATAGGTAGGTATTAATTGGTGCATATAGACACACAATTTATTATTAGAGGAGATTATTAATTAAATAAATACTAAATTGACTTATACTAAAAATAGTTTTATATTATATATTTATTAGTTCTACTCTCTAAAATCAGAATCTTAAATCTAGCCTCGTCTCTTATCCATATATTGTTGGAAGTAGCTACTAAGAGGTGGGGTGAATTAGTATACAACAATGCACATTCAATTCCAAAAACATTCTATCATAAATCAACTTGATCTTAGCAACATAAACATGAAATTGCATTTATCCAAAGCATGAACAAGAGCATAAAACACATCAACACATAATCTACCTTGTTTATCTACCAAGAATACCAAATTTGCACAATCATATCTTGTACCTCACTCACTCCCATGTTCTTAAATTTAGACCACATGATATCCTCACATAATAGTATCCAGACATGTGATAAACTATTCTTGGAACCCTCACACATGTTAGATATAATAAAATTAAAATTCTCACTTAGATTTTTCTACTGCAGAGCCAACTATTTCAAAAACTAGTTAGGAATACCAACTTTGAACATGCATATCTTTTGCCATGCTTCAGAGCTTGACTTCAAAGTTAGGGAGAATCAACTAAGAAAAAAAATTAAAAAATACAATTATGGCCATATTATTATGAAATATCCATATGTGAAAGATATTCTATCATCAAAAATCTTACTCGACTCTTCTTACCACAATGCGAATTTGGCTAAGCATGGGAAAACACTATCAAAATTCTTGGGATCCCAACTTTCCACCCACCTATCTTTGACTATGTTTAGGTGCATGACCTGAGATTTAGATCATGATAAT
The DNA here is from genome assembly GCA_037957365.1 of Torreya grandis. NCBI lineage: Eukaryota > Viridiplantae > Streptophyta > Pinopsida > Cupressales > Taxaceae > Torreya > Torreya grandis. Next base: position 316,413 of record JARHVA010002775.1, on the reverse strand, counting down.
GAGGGATTAATGTGATAAAAACCATATGACCAACTCCCCTTGACTCATCTACACGTGGAAATGGTGATGTCAGCAAACTGCCTCCTCAAATTTTCTACCACTAAACCCAAAATGTCTAGATAAAAATAATGGTCAACCAGATGAAATTGAATTATGAACACAAGAAATCAAAAAATATAAAACCTATTATATAACCCCTTTCATAACCTCAAATCACCATATTTATTCTTGAACATCTTTAGCCATGTCAAAACTGAAGATCAACCAAGCCAACATCAAGAATACTAAGACAAAGACATTTCAAACTTTTTCACTATCACTTAGGATATAAAATCACTTCATCTAATCACTAGGAAACCTCCATGAAATCAATGATAACTCTCTAAAAATCTATCCCTTTGTTAATAATGTCAATAAACATCATTCATCTCACTTTCTCTCTATTCAAGCACTCTCAAAATAGAAAATTTTCTCCCCCTTTGACACAATGATAAAAACTCCCCTTACCTTGAGCCTACCTTTTCTTGCCTTGACAAACTTCCTCTTTCTCTATGCCAACACTCTCTTCAACCAAGGACTATAACCAATGAATAAAGAACACATAAAAATACCAAAATATCATGGAACTCACCAAGAAACATCTAATAGGGACCATACATAATATTTTTGACCCATTTCATTACTTGAGTATCTTCAGATCTCTATACACCATGAGGAACCATCATACATGCTTACTAGCCTTCTTTGTCAAACCACATCAAGGACCACCAAAATAACTTCATGTCACACACAATACATGAAATATTATCTAAATCACACTAAGAACATACCTTGAAAAAATTATTCCTTGCCTTTTTGGATAAATTGAATAAAAAAACATCTTGAAGACTAGACATGTAGCCCTACCTGGAACTTACATATCCCAAAAAATTTTATAGACACAAATTCAATCCTTAAAAATTCATATCTAGATCATTATACTATGGCCCCTTAGATATAAATTTTTTTAGGAACTATCTCGTTGTTTGAAACATACTTCCTTCACTAACCTACTACCTAATTAGGCCTCTAATTTGACAAAAACATTAATGAGTTGAGAACCACAAACCTTAAAATATCTATGAAGATTGATTTGAAAACCCATTTGGCCCATTCAACATATTAATAATCTTTATACCTTAATTCATAAGGTAGACCACTTTTTTATCAGAGCCTAAAACCTTAGAATCTCAAAACAAATGAGGTCAACACAACACCTTACAGTCAATGCACAATCCTAAAACTTCATTTACACTAAGAGACAACTATTACATACTTCAAAACCTATTTTTGAACATCCAAAACGTTGGGAACCCATACATCCTTCAATCCATTTTAGGCTTGCTTGCCCTTATGCCATTAACTTAAAAACATGAGAGAACTTAAAATTCTCTAATTTAACTTTAACATATATCTAGACAACAAAACAACTTAGATCATGAGAGAATAAGGTCAATAGACCTTTCTATGAAAAAATATTATCTTGACAAAACACAAATCCTCTTTTCCCTCCTATAAACCTTCAAGCTGACCCTATAGGCTAACCATATACAACTATCAACATCATGACATCATTTTGACATCACCAAGCATATCTTCCACCTAGACATACCTGATCCAACTAAAAACAATCATCTCTAGCCTTCTAGGATGTTCAAAAGAACACCACAACAACAAATGATTCTCCACTAAAAGGATTTTCTCAAGAAGCATAAATAGAGACACATCACATATGCTCCCCTCATATAATGGATGTCTTCAAGCCATTTAATTTCTATGGTATACACAACTACTCAAAAATCCTTAACAATCTTCGGAAGATCTAAGACTACGCCTAAAAGAGAGGCCTATAACTTATAGTCTCACATGGCATCTACTACGGACTGATATGTAGATAAATATTTAAAACTCACCTTTATAACAGAACATCCAAACCATGATCAACAAGCCAACTCCTTCTCAAGATAAGACCACTAAGATTTTTCACAACCTTACTTTCTCCAAAATATGGATTCACTAACATACCTTCTTTTCATATATTCACATCAAAATAATATCTAATAGCTAGCAATATTCCTTTTAATTGATAAATGTCTCCTTAAAGCATAGATAAAGACACCTTGACCCACCATATCTTAGAATAATGCGAAACCAGGAGTTGCCCTCAATACCTCACATTTATTTTCTTTCTTGGTCATCTAATATTGATAGTTTTGATTCTTCTTCTTAGGATTAGAAATAGCCTTAATCAACACCTTGTCTTTTTATTTGAACTTGACTTTAACTTAATTCTAGTTTTCTTTTTTTATTTGGATAGTTGACATACTCTCTGCTTCAAACTTGTCAACAAATGCTAACAACAAAAACTCTTAAAATTCCTTCACTTCTGATCCTTCTACAACATTGAAAACCAATGCATTAATACTCTTGGACATAATAGGATTAGTCTCCTTAGTCTTTATTGCCTTAAGTCTCCATACCATAGTTTGAATCTTTTGTTCTTATATAGCTAACTTACCAACTTGACCTTTAAGTTTAAACTGATCTACAACACATTATTCTAAGTAAGCTTTCTTATTAACCTTGGATTAGTGTGATTAGCATTGATAAGATTTTATCTCTATAGCCAAGAATGACCTTTCTTATGCATAATGGATGCTTCATGTCATTTGAGATACCTTGAGGACCTACTACCTATACTTGGATAGAATTTATCAGAGTGTCAAACCTTATGATAACTAAAATAAGTAATATATTTCATACCTTTTGATAGATTTGAACTATGATCAATCTTTGGTGAAATACTCATTTTATCATAGCTTGATGAATATCCATACTTGACTGACTTCCTTCTATAGTACTTAGCTTTAAGACTATATTTATTACATGTATAACAAAGACTTTGAAAATAACTTGCATACCTTATTGCATTATGTTTTCTAATTGGCCTTCTAACATTGCTCTTTAAGATTTTATTCTCCTTTACTTTTTAAGGTTTGTCATGCTTCCTTTCAAAATTATGTAACTTGTTTATGAGTAGCTTATGCTCACTCTTCAAGGACCCCATTTCAATCTTTAACTAAGTGTACTTATCTACTTTTGCTTTTAGATTTCTATTTATAGTCCTTAATTGATCCTCAAGAATATTGATGTTCTTTTCATTCTCCTTCACCTATTTACTTTCTATTTATTCTTTTTTAGGCTTTCCTATCTTGATTATGACCTTTTCATACTCATATTTTAGAGAAACTAGATCAGTCTTCATTCGAACATATTAATCTCCTTTAGCTCTCATGCCTGAACATGTAGCCTCTAACTAAATTTTGAGCACATGGATAGTCTCCTTATCCCTCTTAACTTCTCTAAACAAGTCATTTTTCATTCTATATGCTTTTTCTTTTATATAACTTATTTTTTCTTCAATAACTTTTTATCATTGATCTCAACTCAAGATTTTTTTCTGTAACTTCTTAACCATCTTGTGCTACTTAGGATCTGCTTCAAACTATTAAGCTAATTCTAGAAGACTTACTCTAATACCAATTATTGAAAGTAAGTACTAAGGGCAGGGGGGTTCGGGGGGGGGGGGTGAATTAGTAAAAAAAATCTACATTCATCATACATCAACATGATCTTAGCAAAATAAATATTAAATTACATTTATCCAAAGCATGGACACGAGCATACAACACATTATCTACATGAAAAAATCTCTTGGGCGGGGGGTGAATTAGTATAAAACAATATACATTCATCATACATCAACATGATCTTAGCAAAATAAATATTAAATTACATTTATCCAAAGCATGGACAAGAGCATACAACACATTATCTACATGACAAAACCTCTTGGGGAATAAAACCAACTCTCAAGCTTACAAAAATTTGGACTACATGTCCTATAATAAATTACAAACAATAGAATGATCAACTCCTTTAGATAATCAAACCTTGATTATATACTCTAGATGAAAGGTATTTAGTGAAACAATTGCATCACAAGGAGCAACTTCCCCTAAGGAAGAACAAGTCCTTCAAACCCTCTTTTGAACACTTCCACCATAGAAATGATATCTTCAAAACCTAATGATGGACCTTTGATTATCACTCTTCACCTTTACTATTTCATGAAATACTCCCTATTGTGTGACAAATCACATTACATACGTGTACCAACACACAAAGATCAATTAGGACAAATTAAATATCCCAACTAATCCTACTCTCCAAATCTTCACTCACACTTACATTAGCACACCTAAAACAACTCTATCACCATAATAGAAATGTGACCATGAGGTCATTCACATAGACCATACTCTGATCTACCTGAAAAAACAACCTTCAATCTCACATAAACATCATCTATATTTTGCTCACACTTAAAATCATCAAACCTGAAAGAAAACTTGTTATGACATAGAAATATGACATACAGGTCATACACATAATCGTGAACCAACTCTTGCTATCAACCCATCCACTGGATATACTTCCTCTCTTTGATCTTCAACTCTTCAGTCTGTTCCACTTGTATAAGCCTCTTTGCTCATCTTAAACCTGTAAGAGAATTATTCTACCATCAAAATTATGACCTATAGGTTATATACATTGTCCTCAATCTTCTCTACTCATCAACTCAATCATTGGGGACACTCAATCTCCTCTTTTCTTTGTTTCAATGAATACTTTACTTAGTAAAGCCTCTATGAGTCTCTCCATCAAGTCTAAAAACCAACATATTTGGTTTCACTATATATAGAGCAATCATAAATTAAAAATATCAAAATATTTCATTTCATCCATAACACATGCCTTCACCCTTAAGTAATCTCTCATGGGTCACACTTAAGAACAATTCACTTTCAAATAGGCCAAAGTCACTTTTAGGTCCTATGAACACCCATTCATCTTTTTTATACATATTTAAGAAAAATAAAACATAGGAATTCTTTCTAAATACTTGAAACCATTCAAAATGATATATATATATATATATATATATATATATATATATATATATATATATATATATATATATATATATATATATATATATATATATATATATATTCCTTAAGTTCCAAAAACCATCAAAGTACCCTCTTACTTAAGCATAATTTTCTCCAACAACTCTTGGTACACATAGTCATTAATAACAAACACACATTCAAATTTTAAGCCTTTATTAATACTTTATATGATTGGTCAAACCTTTATGATGAACAAAAATCATCCCCATGGAGTATGAAAGACTTGCCAATAACCAATTCATTAATACATATCAAAATAATATCAAAACAACTCAAACAATCTTTTCGGGTCACTTACAGTCTATGCACGAACACATAATCAACATTGAACCTTCATAACTATGTCTTTAAATAATTTCAAATATTCAAATCTATATTTCTAGATAAACTTTAGATTTCTCTACAAGTTTTATTTTTACACCATGAACAAATTCTACATAAATAAAAAGATATAGACAAAATACAGAGCACTAGATTTTTTTTCCAAATTCAAATATTCAAATACAAACAATCACAGTTAAACCTTGAACACCATGCTCACATTTCATGTCCTCACTACTCAGATTAAACATGAACCATTGATCTTATTTTATCTTTAATGCATAGTCTAGTAATACCAAAATGTTAAATAACTTATATTTGATCTCATCTCGTGCATTATGGAAACTTTGACTCAACAAGCTTTGTTGATCTCCAGTATGAAGATAAGTGTTTAACAATGATAAATGGATATCACTTCAACCTCTTGACTTTGATATGGATCATTAATCCCTATTTATGCGATCACCTGATCACTATTGATCCTTAGAAGAAGCTCGATCTTTATCTCAGCTTAATGTTAAAAACTAAACACTTTAGCACCATATTGTTGCTTCCTGACTTCTTGGAGAAATGTGCATCATCGATGTTGCTTGAACTTTAAATTATGAAAAAATGACTATGTATGGGTACCTTGCTTATCTACTTGAAAAGATAACTTTGCATAGTCATACACTTTACTACACTCACTCAAATGTTTTTAAATTTGGACAATATGATATCCTCAAATAGGAGAATCTAACCATATGACAAATTTATCATGGAACCCTCATGTGTGTGAGATATAATAACATTAAAATGCTCACTTAAATTTTTCTGCCATAGAGCCAACTATGTCAAAAAATTATTTGGCAGGCCAACTTTGAACATGCATATCTTTTTTTGTGCTTTGGTGCTTGACCTAAAAGTTAGTGTAAATCAACCAAGCACAAAATTGAGTAAACCAATATTATCATCTTGTTATAAAACGTCCACACATGTGAACTATGCCATCATCAAAAATCTTTCTCAGATCTTCTT
>JARHVA010002775.1:237500-302500 GCA_037957365.1 Torreya grandis | reverse complement strand
TCTTTATCCATTTTCACACCATCTACTGAAACCATAAATTCTAAAAATACAAAAATATTCTACATAAACTTGCACTTCTTCAAATTTGCATATAACTTTTCCTTTCTTAATAAATCCATTACCATTCTCAAATGTTTTAAGTGTTATTCTTTAGTCTTACTGAATATGAAAATATCATCAAAATAAACACCCATAAAACTACCAGTATATTCTCATAACATTGTTTTCATCACCCTCATAAATGTGTTAGGTGTATTAGATAATCTGAATGGTATCACCATCCACTCATATAAGCCATCCCTAGTCTTCAATTTATTTTTCCGCTCATCTCCTTCATGAATTCAAACTTAATAATAACCACTCCTTAGATCAATCTTGGTAACATATTTTGCTCCTGCAAGCACATCTATCTTATCATTTAAACGAGGTATAAGAGACCTATACTTTGTTATGATTTTATTAATTTCTCTACTATCCACACACATTCTCCATCATCCCTCTTTCTTTGGAGTTATCAAAGTTTTTGTTTGCTCACGGACTCATACTCTCCCTTATCACCTTCTCCTTTAGCAATTTAGTAACCTATTTATTTAATTTAGCATGTTTTATTGGACTCATCATGTAAGCTACTTGATTGCGTAGAGCTGATCTTAAAATCAAATCAATGTGATACTAAATATATATCTTCAATAGTAAACCATCTGGTAATTTATCAGGCATAACATCTGCATATTATTTCAACACCCTTGATACTTCTATTGGTATTGGCACCATTTCTATTTTTTTTAATTTGATACTAATGGTTAACAACAACCTACTAACTTCATTTCTTGAATAATTTATCTAGTTGAGAACATGATTTCTATATTCTATTCCTCTTTAAAAGGTAATAAAAATACCTTTTTACCACTTTACCAAAAAATGTATGTGTTCTTTGCTCTATCATGAATTAATTTCCTGTCAAATAGCCATGGTCTTCCCAATAACAAATTACATGCATCCATTGGAAGAATATCACACCATATTTCATCATTATAAGTTTTTCTTATAGAAAACCTCATTAATCATATTTTATCTACTATAAATTCATTCTCTTTCTTGAACCATGAAATCTAGTAAGGATTAGGATGTTTTTCACATTTTATATTTAGTTTCTAAATCATTTCTTTAGAAACCATATTTTCACTACCACCATCTATAATTACTTCTCATACCTTTCCACCCAAAGTACATATTGTTAAAAAAATAAATTGATCATATCCATGCATCACCAAATTATTTGTTATGCACTTGTTTCTTTCTTAGAGAGATCATGGTTCTTCTCATCATGAGACTCTCTCCAACATATATTGGTACAACTTCAGTAAATTTGTCTTATATTTCAGCCTTAACTAGATTTACTCTTAGGTGATCTTCTTTCTTCCTTTCTTGATCTTGATAGTTTTCACACTCAAATGCTTTTTGACTTTCTTCTCCACATCTATAATAGATGTAATATCTATGATGATTTTAAAACCATCTTATAGCACCATCGTAACCTCATCCTCTCTAAAATCCTCTTTCTCTTTGTTAGTATTGAAACACTTGCCTATTATCATCTTATCTATTTGTACAACATGATGATTCACCTTTATTGGCATTAAATCCACCTCTGGTGATATTAAATCCAATTCATCCCCTTGTTGGATGGGATCTACATCTTTTTGGACTAGTAGATGTCCTTTTGAAATTCTATCTATTTTATGTTTCTTCTACCTTCAAAGCTAATTGATAAGCCTCTTCCATGTTAAGTATTATATGCATGTTTAATTCATCTTGAATCAAAAATTTTAAGCCATTTACATACCTTTTAGTTATCTTCTCTTTTGTTTCATCATGCTCCACTTGTATGGAAAGATTATAAAATTCATCTGTATTCTCTTGTATATTGTGATCTTTTTACCTCAAATTCGAAAATCTTTTGTATAGAGTTTGTGCATAATCCACAAGAATAAATTTCTTCCTCAACTTATTATTCATCTTTTTATATGAATTAATCTTTTCTTTACCTTTTCTTTATCTCTCTTTCTACAAGTGATCCCATCAAATCATTGCATGACCTTTCAAATTCATGCATGCAAACTTTACCTTCTTATCTTCATCATAGTCTTCTACTTGAAGAACTTCTCCATGCTATTCATCCAATCTATCAACTCCTATAGTTTTAAAATTTCTCCATAATTTATAAAATTAACCTTGAATCCTTCATTTCTTCCTTTTAAACCTGGAACAATCCTCTCTTCCATCTATGGTGGTCACTCTTGTTATTATTCTTCTTGGTGAACTTCCTCATCACAATCTATGTCTTCCTCTTCAGCACCTTGTATTTTCTTTTGATTGGTGATAACCTTTGTTAATAGTTTAATTTACTTATACAACTATTGTATAGTCTATTTTATTTTTGCAACACTTCCTCATCCTCTTTCCATTCTTTACTCCGCCAAGATTCAAACTTGCTCTGATGCCAGATAATGAATCTGAAAACTAATAAGACAAATAAAATTACAAAATAGGTCAAGATTATGAACAAAGAAATTATACTGATTAATATATTAAATAACCTTAAATAATTATAAACCCAAGCCATGCTTAGATAAGCCTAAACTCAAAATTTATTGTTGACATATAAAAATTTAAAAAACTTAAAAATATTAAAAAGATATGTCTATTTTTAGCAGCTATTATTTATTGTATGTTTTACATGCAAGTGCACATGGCTCTAAAAATTTCTTAAAAAAAAATATTAATATTATCCTATGGGATGAAAATTCAACTAAAGTTGACATTCAGTTCTGAAAATAGTAAATTCTTGAAAAAATCATTAAACTTTAATTTCAGACCCTCAGATGATCACGTTTGGCCTCCAAAAAATATTTAAATTAAATATAAGGGTATAGAGAGGCTTAGAGAAGAATAATAAAAATTTATATGGTCATTTTGGAGTGTGAATGAGCTAAAATGGAATTACATGTCAAAATTTATGGCCTCCAAAAAGTTGGCCTACTTTTTCTGCATCAGACAAGACCCAACAAACAACTTACTTAAACATTTAAAGAAGTTTATATGCAAAAGAGATTTTCTGATTATAAAAATATGAAAGTGAAATGTGGTAAAGAATAAGGGAAGGAATAACAATATAATAACCAATATAGAATTGTCATAGTAAAGTTTTACTATAATAAATCATGTATAATCCATAAGATCAAATGTCTACTATCAAATAACTTTATAACTATATTCTTCTATGGTTTTAATAAATAAAATTTTAGTTTTACAAAATAATTAACATGGACATTATTATAAAATGTGAGAAGATGAAGCATCGACTGAACCGCTATACTAGTTGATATCAATTTCTTCATAAGTTAAAAGTATGGTGAGATCACTAACTATCATTACTAGAAATATGTTGGCTACAGTATTAAAACTATAGGATCTATGTGATAACAAAGGGATGGAATTACAAGGAATAAATTCTCACATAGGGGAGGAATCTACTTAGTTATCTCTTAATGTAAACACAAAGTTTGATGTGCAATTATGATAAAGTGAAGTTTCATCTAATGACATAGATCCTCCTAGATTAATGACTCTTATTTGAAGAGAAAGGGTCTCTATTTCATTCACTTATGAAAGAATATGTGGAAACAAGTTGTCAACCTGCACTTTTGTAAGATGTTTTCCCTATGAGGGTATTGACAAACTTTGAAGATTTAGAAGAGAGGGATCTCTTGTCATTGTGTCTATTTGACCCATATGCAAATGACTTGATCTGATTATGATATAATGTTTCATTATGTGTTTACCTCTATCTTATAAAAACCCTCTAAAGTATTTGAAGTATCTAATTAGGGTGAAAAGTAACGACACAAGAGCTCTACATTGAAGGCTGGGTACAAATCAAGATAATTCATAAAGCTTAGCCTAATAGCATTATCTGTTAGTTGCTTAGTGAGGGTGTAAGGCCCATACTAAAGTGGAGGAAGCTTGTGGTAAGGTCATATCATTCACTACTTTTTTGGGTCCACCCATAATTGATCACTAGGGTGGAAGGTATGCAATGTACAATGTCTATCATGGTAGCTATTATAATTCACATTTGCCTACTAAAAAATGGTTTTTTATCTATTGCTAAAGATGATGAATATGCTCAATGAATTGAAAACATTTTTCAACCTCCTTTTAAGTTGATGGAATTTCTACTATTTATCATGGAATAGGATAAGATATGTTGATGGGTGCCAAAGTTTAGAAACCCAAATAAACCTTAAAATGGATGTGTGTAGTCAAGTTGCAAATAACTATTTTGTAACTATGCTAAATTAAAGGAATGTTTTCATCCCAAATGTGTTTCTTAGTATAATTATACACACTTAGAAGATGCAATATTATCCTATTTACCACTTTCGTCTATCCACCAAGCTGAGGATGAAGTTTGGTGGACTCGTCAAGCTTTGCATTTATCATAGACTAAAGATGTTTAAGTGGATTTAGACATATTGAAAATTCAATTGAGTTATTTATAGATATGTGATTGGTTATTATAGGATATAATAATTGTCTTATTTGAAAATCTATCAAATACTAAATAAACACACCTATTACCATGCTAGGAATTAGGGTATCTTAAGACACATTGAATGGAAATGTATTCCAATAGTCTCATTGGAACCAATAGACGTGTGTACACACATTTCTTCTTGTTGATGATCTTGAAAATTGCATGTGGTATAAGACTTGTTGTACTTGGAGACATCACACTTGAGATGAGGAAACTAGAAATAGTTTTGCAACACTATAAGATTATTTTCAATTAAAAAATATCTTGCAACCTTATTAAAATAAGCCTCCCATATTAGTTTCTATCTTTTTAACTCATACAGAATGCATAAGAAGCTAAGATAATATATACGTCCATTTTCAAGGAGAAATATGCTACATAATTACCATGGAGAAAATCCTAATAACTTTCTACAAATTCCATGTCATATGATGGAGTTTTGATCATGTGCTTACTTCATGTCCATGTGCATCATGTACAAAAAATAGAGTTTAAAATGGTGGATAGCTTAGGTAATATATGACTATATTGGCACTTCCATTTTTATACCTTATGTTCAAATGGAACTAGTTAAGATTTGAAGACAAATTTTGAGCCACTCTTACTATAACTTATTATGAGTCTATGGGAATTCAAGTAGCTTGTGCTCCCTATCGATCACAATCTCCTTCCCAAATATTTAATATTTCTAATGCTTACATTCTAAAATAATAGCATGAAGCTAATGATCATATGTTGGATAGTTCCTTACTAAAATTATGAATGTTTCACTTTGGTAATAAACTAGGTGACCATGTCAAATGAGAAATTCTTCAAGTACAAATTCATAGCTTTATATCTAAAGCTTAAATTGTTGCTTAACATTTGGTAAATAATATATAGGTGCAAAACATTGTCGATGTTTTAACTCCTCAAATGATTTTTATTTTTAAATGATATAGTTGAACTTTTATTTAGCACCACCTTTGGTAATTTGGTTTAGATTCCAAGTCACGTGAGAGTAAAAAAGTACAAATCCCTTGTGGAAATTTGCCAATCACATAAATTTGTGAAGATCTATGATATTATTTTTTTGTGGTTATTTTTTGATGACTTTAATCTTGTTTGGGTCCACATGTACTCCTTGTGTGTCTATAATCTATATAGGATACTGAATTTATGGTGTGGAAAATGAATATTTTCCATGATTGCATATATCTTGTGTTTATACTCAGTGTGAAACAATTTTTCTATATGATGCAAATGTTCATCCCATGTTTTGCTGAAGATCACATCATCAAGGTAAAATATAATAAATTGAGTACTAAACGGCCTCATAATATCACTCATTATGCACATGAATTTGGATGGTGCATTGGTCAATCTAAATCCCATGATTAACCATTCAAACCATCTTTATTTAACCTTGAAGGGTGTCTTCCATACGCCCATATGATCAAGATGAATATAATGATATCCAAACATAATATTGATTTTTATTTAAGTATTTTCCACTATAAATCTAGTCTAGAAGATCCTTAATCCTTGGAAGAAGATTAAAAATTTTCACTATGACATTGGTGAGTGGTTATTAGCTAATACACATCCTCCATTTGGTATGCTTCACTACTTCATACCTTGAGTTGGGCTTGATATATACTTTATCCACTACTTCATGGATCTAATTCTTGATTTATTCATTCTCTAAAAAGGGGTTGGGGTATAAATAGGGATTAGAAAGGGGTAGTCAAATTATTAGATTAATAGCATGCTTCACTATACAATGTGTATGTACTTATTTTTGTGCATTAAATAAGTCTTTGTATTCTTACAACTTCATCTATAAATCAATTGATACTAGTTTTGATGTTAGATAAACTATTGTATGAGTTAGTGCTATAAGTAATTTTTGTGTTGAGATATTACAATAAAAAGCAAAAAAATCACTACATAAGAATAGATTTGTACACTACTTTTTGATACTGAGTGGTATCTTCAAAACTATTTCTGGTATGTCATATCTCATATCACCCACATTTATGAGAAAATGTATAATATTTAATTCATAGACTACATGTCAATCATAAAAATATTGTTGACCTAGTAGAATATCACATACCTCTAATGGAGTGATTCCAAAAAGGCCTATATGTTGAAGGGGTTCGATTTTGTACACCACTTGGAATTACTAAGTGATGCATTTACTGGAACCCAGACTAAATACTCTAATGGAGTATGGTTATGGGCAAGGCATCAGTTCAAAATTAAGTCTACAAACAATGTCAAAATAAATTAGGGTCTTCTAACTTTCATTATCAATAGTGAAATGTATTGGTTGGGCATTGATCCATATATGAGAATTGAATTTTTTTTTGCTTCCTCTATTTCCATAGGGGTAGTAGAGACGTTTTCAATATCCACCATGGTGTTAGGCTTAGGATCCATGATATGCTTACCTTTATTTGATTTTGTGGTGATGATATGTATTTCCTCATGTTGTGCAGGTAAAGTCTTCCTAACATGCAACTCTTGTTCGAATGATTATAGGAGTTTTTAATTTAAAAACCACTTTTTAGTCTTAAACTATTTAGTCTAGTCATTTGATGGTTTTTTCTTATTATATGGATACTATTTGGGGTTATTATTTTATTCAAAAAAAATTTAGGAGATTTATATTATTGTTTAGTCTAACACTTTGAATATTTTATCTTAGTCTTGACCTTGGCTTTTCATTAAACCTTTTTTGAATATTTGTAGGCCTCCTCAATAGAAGAGATAATTATGAAATCCAATTATGTTTTGATATAAGGTCTCAAGCCTTACTTATAATTCAAAAAATTATTTTGATTTAAATCCTAAATCATAAGTATGACACCAAAGTATGAAAATTCTATATGTATTACAAGATAGATTACTCTTTACATTCTATTTGATGATATTTTGATTTCAAATATTTTTAATTTTATTTGATGATATTTTTAATATTTTTTCACTGTGTTTTATGTAGGTGAAATATAAAATCCAATAAGATTTAGTGTGAAAGAACAATTCTAATTATATATGGGTCGATCAAGTCTAATAGGATTTTGGTACTTCATCTGATGGATTTACATCCCACCCCACATGAAGTTATCAGGGTTATGACATTTTTGATGGTTTAGGTAGTGTGAGTTGAAGTGATGGTTGGGGAGATGTTATTAAGTGTTTGGATAATATAACTATATCAAACAATAATGTACTTGGTTAGGGTCAATCATGACCAGATAAGTTATAATTTTTTTATTATATGATTATGAATTCCATTTTATTAAAATTTTAATTAATTTGTATTATTATTTTGGTGTAACATGTTTCAATTACAATTCACATAAAATATCATATTTAGATCATTGCTTTTTTAGTATAGTTTTACAATTAACATTAACATTGCAATTATATACATGATAATTATATATATTTTTAATAAGATAAAATTATTTATAATTATAACATTTATTAATTAAAAAATTACTAAAAAATATTATTTTAATTTATAATCTAATTATAATCAACTATAAATTATTAGTTTTCACTATAATTTCAAATTTTAAATTGAAACAAAAATCATATTTTAAGATGACATAATATCACACATAAAATCAAAACTAGTTTCATATTTAAATTCTCCTTTAATTATGAATATAAATTTATCTTACTAATAAAATTAAAATCACTTTTATTATTCCATTTAAAATCACATTTAGTGACATATTGAATGTCACCTTAGGGATAGATTTAAAGATACAAATATCTATTTTAATGTAAATAGATTTTTTTAAAAAATTGATACCCTAGTGTGATGTTGGTAGCATATTTCAAGTGACATTGAGACGTAGTACTTTTGTAGTATAAATTCGAATATGAAGTCATATTAAAATAAATTAAAAAATGCTTTAAATAGTTAAAATATTAAAATGATCATATTATTAATTTCCAAATATACATTGAATTATTCTTATTTTTTATCACCTTTATTTTTTTAAAACTTAACTCAATTCTAACCAATGGATTTTTGACAAAAAATATTTCAATTTTATTAAGTTGTTGAAATTTTACATATTTTTATTTTGGTTGCATAAAATGAAATTGTATTTTAAAACGCATGCACCATATTAGACCAAACATAATATTGTTTTGAAAAAATAGAATTTATAAAGAACATAGAGTTAATGAAGTGTAATATAATTAAGTTCACCAAAATTAAAAATCTAAATTAGAAATATTTCCAATTAAGCATCAAAAGTGAGGGAAAATGTATAACTAATACTTAGTTTAGTATCTCATTTTAACATGTGAGGAAATTCAAGACATAAAAGACTCTTATTTTATTTATGTGTCATCATAAATATTTCACAAAAAATAAAACTTGGATATGTGAAGTCTGATGTATTCAAGTAGTCATTTATAAATTTGTGATTAATATAAGAAAGGTTCTATAATTGATTAGATGGTCCTAAAATGATCTTATGGGTTGTCAGGGATCCTTAGAATATGACAAAGTTTTGATGATTTTTCTTTCCTTACTTTTTAATTTTATCTTATGTATGCATTGTGACACCTTAGTTATTTTAACATGATAAAATTTATAAACATGGAGTATTATGAAAAAACCATGATTAATGACACATAATAGTGTTTAGGTAGCTAATATTATATGACTAGGCATTTTATAATCAAACCTTTTGGATTAAAATAAATATGTCAAAATAAATAAATTACATAAAATAAAACCTCTAATATGTGTAGAAAAAGTATATTATGATAGAATTTTATCATAAATAATAAATTTTCTAATTATTACCTCCCTATCAAATATACTACAACATTTCCTATTTATAGGTGCCTTCTAATTTAAATGTGAAAATATTGATGTCTGTATCAAACTGAAATACTTAAGAGAAAAAATAATGACCAGTTAGATTAATTCATATTGACTTGGTAAGGACCAAAGATAAAGTGATAAGATATTACAAATGTTATTGGAAATTTATGATCCTACAAATGGTCCCTTTTCAAAAGACCAAAAAGATATAAAATGAAAAAGGAAGTTACATGTAAATGAAAAAATATAAATCAGAGCCTCTAAAACTTGACATGAACATTAATATCACTAATTAAAATTGAATATTAATATATAAATAAATGCATTAAGAATTTATGTTAAGAAGAAAAAAAACAAAAAAATAATGAGAAGAGAAAAGTCTGAAAACCATTTTCAATTTTCTATACATACAAAGTCATAATTAAATACATACATACATATACATATATACATATATATACATAGACACGCGCACACACACACACACACACACACACACACACACACACACACACACACATGTAAACATATACATATACATATAGATATAAATATATACATACATACATACATACATACATACATACATTCATGCATGCATGCATGCATGCATACATACATACATACATATATAATATATGAATTTTATTTTTCAAAAATCTCTAACTTTAATTTTAAATTAACTAATTTATCTTGAAATGAACTTATTTATCTATGAATTTAGTAATCAACTTATGCATCAAACTACAAGCAGTGTCACATATCCATTCATCTAAATGTTTAAGGTAGCATAACACAACATGAGTTGTTTGAGATTTCATCATTTATTAAATTTTATACAGTTAGGTTAAGTAGGGTGTAAATGTAAATATACTATGTGGAACATTATAAGACCTCCTTTTATATTATTAATATTGAAAAATTAGTATGAAGTTAACTTCTAACCATAGCCTCTAAGACATGTATTTCTCTTATGGATACAAACCCTCTCGCCAAGGATTGTCATTCTATTTAACATTTATACTTTTGTATTTACATTATCTTTCCAAGAAAATTCAAATGTAACACCATGGTTATTTCCTTTGATGGCTCAACACTAAAATTATTTTAGTCTCTTCTCATTGAGAAACTTATGTTGTATGCCATTCGTGAGGTTTGGGATCATCATTATGGTAGTGTTAGTAGTTCTTACCATTTTTGATCTTGTAGGGAATGTGTTGCTTGTGGGTGTGTTAATATTTGAATTTTATATATTATGTTTTGTAATGATTGAGACCCTTTTTTATTACAATTTGAATTTATTGAATATATGGATTGATATCTATTTTAAGGTGTTCACTTGTTTGAGGTTTATAGTTTGAACCAGTTCTTATCACTATAGTTTTTGAAAGCATTAAATTGTTTATAGATGTGTTTATCATTAAAAGAAATATGTAATTTCTTCATTGATTGAGAACTATTATTATATGATATGGGTGTGATGAGTATATTGATCGATATCTTTTAAGTGCTTATTGACTTGAGATTCACTATTCAAAATAATTCTTATTGTTATGGCTCTTGTAGGTACTATATTACTTGTGGGTGTGTTTATCCTAAAACATTATATGTAGTTTCTTCAAGGATTGATGCATATTTAAATATGAGGTGGGTGTGATGAGTAGATTGATGGGAATCTATCGATTCCCTTCCAACTTGAGATTCTTGGTTTTAAACCGATGCCCTTGGGTTTTCCCTCACTCGAGGTTAAATTAGCCAAGGAGGGGTGGGTTATAGTGGTAGCTTAATGGAGTCAAACTCCTAACTATGATGGGATAATGATGGAGATGTAATTGACTCCCATATATGTATATAAACATGATTAAATTACCAAAGATATGTAAATTAATTGATGAAATGGATTTATTGTGTCCATAGTTATCCATGTTCAAATCTCATTGAATGCATAAGATTGGTTGTGGTCACATAATTGAGAAGTGATCTAGACTCCATATATATCTCATGATTTTGATGAATAACTTGGATGGATAAAAATATATCACCATTTTCCTTTTAAATATATTTTCAAGTTGGCAAGGTTCTAATACAATATAGTATTACTAATTTATTTATTTTTCTAGATTAAAAATTAAAAATAAAAAGTTATAATATATAAATAATTATATTTAAAATTCAATTAAATATTTCTTGGATATAGAAAAGTAAAATAGTCTCATATATTAAAAATTAATTTAATTATTACAACTCACATCCTCAACCTTAAAAAATTCCTTTCTTTCCTAAATATTATGTATTTCGTTAAGAACCTATGTCCTACCATTCTCTTTCCATTATTAGTGCATTAGCCGCTATGGATGTATATGTTTTGTAAGCAATACCTTTAGTATATTTGAAATATCTCACATACATGGTAAGTAATAGTTATTAGAATAGATTTAGTATTTGTGAAAGTGTTGGGGCCCAATGAAAGCATCCAAAAACATTATTATATTAAAATTTCTCAAAGGAGTTTACCCCCTCAAACTAGCCTATGATCTAAAGGTTACATATGGTTGTTTTACAAAGTTCATTTCATTTTTCATTTATTTTCTTTAGTTCATAAATTTTTACATAAATATCCTCACATCTTATATCAGATCACTTTCATTTCCTATAGATAGATTTTGGAGATTTTTTTTAGTAATGTCTTTTAAGTAGTTATGCCATTTACCAAAATATTTTTCCTTATCTCTATTGTGTGTGTGTGTGTGTGTGTCTATATGTATATGTATATGTATTTGTATATATATATATATATATGTGTATATATATATATATATATATATATATATATATATATATATATATATATATATATATATATATGTATATATATATATATATATATATATATATATATATATGTATGTATGTATATATATATGTATATAAGTATGTATGTATGTATATATATGTATGTATGTATATGTGTGTGTGTGTGTGTGTGTGTGTGTGTGTGTGTGTGTGTGTGTGTGTGTATGTGTGTGTGTGTGTGTGTGTGTGTGTGTATATGTACATATACATGTATATATGATACATATGTACATATACATACATACATACATACATACATACATACATATATATAAGGTTTGGATACAGGTAAATACCCCTTTACATAAATGGTGAGAAGTACTTGGAATAAGACCCAAAAATCATTTTTAAGAGTACCACATGAACCCTGAATTAACATTCCTATTGAGATGACTTACTAGCAAAAAGGGAAACAGACCCATCCCATTTGACTAATTTACACCCGTGAGATAAACCATGCTAGAATGATTTTAGATAACGATCCTTGTTTAGATAAAATTTTTGGCCTTAGATATTCCTTAAAACCTTTAGGCAACCAAGCATAGTTGGTTCCCATAGTCAACATAACAATTTTAGAAGATCAACAATAGAGTGATCATAGTTGAGAACAATTGGTAACCGCACACTTGAAAACATGATTTTGGTAAGAGTAAAAAAATGACAATTAATTTTTCAAAAAAAAAAAAAAAATTCATTTTTTTAACCATATCTCTCCCTCTATGTTTTGTTGATTCTCATAAATCCCTAGAACTCCCAGAATTTCATTTTTCACATTTTTTTCCTTGAGGGTCCATATCCAAATTCCACTTCTATTAGCAAAAAATATCACCTTTTTATGGGGTTTTGTCTTAACTTCATTAGTTTTTACTCTTGCTTTAAATCTTTGCAACAGTGTTCCTTTCCCTATTTTAATCCACTATCCCTCTTGGACATTTTATTTTTATTTTTTACATTACGATTTAAAATTTTCCCTAAGCTTCGTAAATCCTGAATAGGAGGGGCCAAGAAACTAGTAGGAGTAGATTTGTCCCTTTATAATTGATCCTAAATTAGAAAGAAAATCTTTTTGATTATCTCATAATGCATTTTATACCCCTTTAAAAAAATATCATTTATGGTAGCCTTCCATAGAGGCACAACGATTATGGAGGCATAAATCATAACATTGAATTCCCACATCACTGAGTTAACAAATATGATGCATGGACTAAATTATCAGAATAGTCTTTTAGTCAACAAATTATATAAATGGTCTTGTTCATATAATTGTTTATCTTCTCCACACACATCACATGGGCCCAAACTAGACTTTCCAAGTTTTAGTGGTACATATCCTACAAGATGGATATATCAAGCTGGGAAATTATTTAACCTTCAGAATACATATTATGTCAACAAAGTCCCAATTTTTTTCCTTCCACTTGGAACAAGAATCACTCCAATGGTACTATTGGTATCCAAATTTAAATGATGAACCTAGTTGGAAAACCTTTACATCCTTTATTATAGATAGGTTTGGTCCCTTGGTATTTAAAGACTTTGCAGGATTTCTCACCAAACTTTGGTAGACATGTACCATTCATGATTATTAGATAGAATTTGAGAAATTAGATAATTAAAATAAATGGTTATCAAATAACTTCTTTAATATTTAGTTTATTAGTGATATGAAAGAGCTAGTTTGATCGGAGGTGAAAATATTCCAGCTCAACAACGTGATGGATGGCTTAGGTTTGACTATGGTTAGAAATATTTAAAAATTTTAGTATAGCATTGACCTCCCATTTTCCCACCCATAGAGAATACATAAATCTAGTGGCTAGCTAGAACCACATCGGTCAAGCAACATACTAAAGCAAAGATGTGGGTTCATAAGGATAAAGGATTATGTTAAAATTGTGATGAAAGATGAGTTAAGTGTCACAAGTTCATCACATAAAAAATCTACTTGTTAGATGTGGAATCACCACTATAGAGGGATATTGAGACCAATATCAAAGAATTATTGGATGCTCAAGGTGAACATATCAACTAAGAGGACATAATGGCTCATAATACTCAATTGAATATCGGCCTACATTCACTAACATGTGTTACCACACCTCAAAATATGATGGTCAAGGGTTATTTATAAATATCAATCTCAAAATGCTCATTGACTCTATAAAAATTCATAATTTAATCGTTCCCACATTTTTAAGTAGATAGAGTGCGTTATACACCCTTGTTCTAGCTTTGAATTCATATTTTCTAATAGGGGAACATTACCATGTGAAGGGAAGTGTCACAATGTATGTATCATGCTAGTTGTTACTCTCTTCACTCAGATATATTTTCCCTACCCTTAGGAGGATGTGATTTGGTCTCTGAGGTATAGTTTCTCTACACATTGAGACCTATTCTATGGGGCTTATCTGAGCTTTCGACATAGTTCATAGATAGTGGCTAGAAACACACCTTAAAAGGGTTATTGCCTAGATATGCTACATCATCAATTCCCATCTCATGTAAAATCTTTTGAATAAAGGCTCACATGGGGTCATTGCCCAGATGTACTCCATCCAACTTTATTTCCCTACTACTACTAACTACCTTGTTGATTTACAAGACACCTTCTATAATCATTCAACCAATTTTATAAAGTTAGTGGGTTTGGCCCCTTCACTATCTAAATATATTCACATTTTGATCCTTTCATGAAGCATCCCTCCTAACATCTACCCATACTATTATCACCATCTATAAAATTTTGAGTTGAGAAAATTGTACAAGAACTTCTCAACTATAGAGTTATTCACCCAAATTTCCACCCATACTCCTCCCCATTACTTATCATCCACAAAAATCATGGGTTGTGGAACATTTGCATTGACTTATGTGCCCTTAACCACCTCATTATAAAATATAAATTACCAATTCTGGTCATTAATGATCTTATGGATGAGCTCCATAGGGTAAATCTTTTATCCAAATTTTATATTTTTAGGCTATCATCAAATCTGTGTGCATGCTGATGACACTCCAAGGACAAGTATTTGCACTCATGATGGTTACTATGAAATCTTAGTCATGCCATTTGGACTTAAACATGCCCCTTTATCATTTTAGGTACTAACAAATAAAATATTTTGTCCTTTTATCTATCACTTTGTTTTGTTGTTTTTTAATTATATTTTTATCTATTGCCACACATGGGCTAAAAATATCTGCATATTGATATGGCATTACACCTTATAATAGGCAATCAATTATGTGCCAAGTACTTTAAGTGTTCTTTTGATCAAAAAGAAATTGAATATCTAGGGCACATTGTCTAAGTCCATGGGGTTCACATGGATCTAGAAAAAAATAGTGCCATGCAGCATTGGCCTTGACAAACAACCCTCAAGAGCCTTCATGGTATCATAGGCCTTATAAAAAATAACTTCAAGTTTTTCAAAGACTATAGAAAGATGGAGGCTCCCTTGAATTCCTTATTGAAAAAGGATGCATTCACATGGTCTACCACAACTGACTAGGCATTCATAACACTCAAACAAGCTATGTGTAGCACAGCTCTTTTGGTCATGCAAGACTTGACCAAAACTTTCACCATCGAAAGTGATGCCTATGGTAATTGTTTGGGTGTTATTATTATCAAAGAGGGTCATCCCCTTTTTTTAACTAGTAAAACCCTTTTTGGATGAAATTTAGCTTTATCTACATATGAAAAAGAAATAATGATAATTATGCATGCAATATTAAAATGGTGGCCATACTTATTTGGAAATGATTTTTGCATAAAATTGATCACCAAAGTTTTAAATATTTCATGGAACAAAGGGTCTCATCACCACCACAATGGAAATAGTTCTACAAACTCATGGGCTATGATTATAAGATCACTTATGATAAGGGTAAAGAAAATATCATGGCAGATGCTCTCACACACCCATTTGAGGGTCTTACTTCCCTTTCTGCTATTTCCATGCTTATTCTGACGTAGTTGAAATTTGTATACCAAGGGTATCAAAATGATCTCTCCTTACACCACTTCATTTAACAATTATCCACTAACCCTTCGATGGTGCTACATTATTCATGGGATTGTGCTTCTATGTGATACAAGGTTCATCTGGTGCTTCCCTATAACAAAGACCATCATCAAACCATATTCTATGAAATTCATGCTTCTCGATTGGTAGGGCACTTAAGATTTATTAAGAAATATGAGTGGGCATGTTGAAACATCTTTTGAAAGTTGATGAAAGTGGAAATTAAACAAATGGCAGTCAAATGTGATATCTACCAATGAAACAAATGTGAAACAACAGTGATTCCTAGTTCGTTTGAGCCCTTTCCCATTCCTACTAAGATGTAGATAAATATTTTAATGGATTTCATTAAGTGGATCCCTAAATCTAGTTTAAAAATAATGATCCTTGTCATGGTAGACCACCTCTTCAAATATAGTGATTTTTGTGCTCTTAACCATCCCTATATGGCCTCAATGGTCACACAAGTTTTCTTGAAATAGATCTTTTATCTTCAAGACATCCCTTCATTAATTGTCTTCGATCATGATTCATATTTTACCATCTATTTTTAGATGGAGTTATTCCCATACAAAGGCATACAACTAATAATGAGCTTCAGGAATAACCTCTAAATAGATGGCCATATAGAAATTTTCAACAAATGCATAGAAACATTCCTTCATTAATTTGGTTTAGAACAACAACAACAACAATGGGAAAATTGGCTATCCCTCACATAATGGTGGTACAATACCTCCTACCACACTTCTACTAAAATGACTTCATAGGAAGCAGTTTATGGTCATGTGCCGCCAACATTTATTTCATATGCCCCTGATAGTTGACCATTTTAGGCACTCCCCAGTACCCTCCAACATAGGGATCTAATTCTCAGCACCTTGTGGTGTAATGTCCATCTCGAATAGAATTGAGTGAAGCAGCATGTTAATCAACACTGCTCCAACTTCACCTTTCAACCTAGTGATATAGTTTTTGTTTGACTGCAACCATAAAAAAATTATCCCTAAAACTAAAAGGGCATTATAAACTTGCTCTGAAGTTTTATGGGCCATATAAGGTTCTCTGACAGATTGGGTCCATTTCTTACAAGTTGGAGCTTCCACCTTCCTCTCGAGTTGACTCAATCTTTCATTTCTCATATTTGAAAAAAGATTTTGGAACCACCATTAGAGTGTAAACAATATTACTTGAACTTGATAATGAAGGCTCCATTCTTTTCAAACCGGAAGGAGTCCTAGATAGATGCACCTACCAACTTTGCTTCCACTCAATCACAAAAGTCGTAATGAAGTGGCATAACATGCAACTAGAAAATGCAACATGGAAACAACTATTTTAAATTCAACAATGATTTCTGCATCTGAAGCTTTGAGGACAAAACTTTTTTTAAGATGGAGGGGATGTTATGAACCTATGTCCTACCCTTCTCTTTGCATTATTAGTGTATTAGTCGCTATGAATGCATTACTTTGTAAGTCATCTCCTAACCATATTTGAATATTCTTACATATATATAAAGTAGTAGTTGTTAGAATATATTTTGTATTTAAATAAATTGTGTTGAGGCCCAATAAAAGCATAAACAAATATTATTGTATTAAGTTTGCTCAAAAGAAATTTCCCATCAAAATAAATTGCGATCTAAAAATTATTTTATGTTATTTTTCAAAATTCATTTTATTGTTCATTTATTTTATGTAGTTCATAACTTTATTCAAAAAGATCCTCACATATTTTTTTTAATTAAAAACTTATAAAAACTACCAAATCAGGTCCAGTCAAGAGAAAACAGGAAGAAATCCATTTTAAACTTTTGGTCTAAAAGTCATAAATTTACCGATCACGTAAGTATAACTCCTCCATATCATCTACAATGTTATCGTTATTATGTGGGTCAATTTCAGTCGGAGAAATGGGCATTGCGGCTTCCCTCGAAATGTCGAACTGTGAGAAGAGAGAAATAAGATTAGACTAGCGCAAACACAGGTTGAATATTTCTGCTTGAGCACCTGCCAATTGCAATTGCAGATGTGATATTTGGTGCTGTGGTTGAGAAATAATCCGTGCACACCCATATAAATGAACCCACCGCATCGTATTTCCTTCATACACCATACTAGTTACAACAGCGGCTCTCCGATCTGCTGGACGATCCTGATACATTCAGGACCTCTCATAACATAATATAAAATTACATTCTAAACACGGCCAGGCTCTTCATAATTTAGAATAAGTAATGCTCTAAAATAAACGAAATAGAAGATAAAACAGACTTTTTCTTTTTTTTCCAAAGGTAATATAGAGGAGGCTATTATGAAAGGTGGAGTCAGCTTTTGTAATTGTAACTCTAGATATATTGGTGGAAGGCCCCATGTTCTTATTGTCGCACTTGTCGGTCAAGACATGAACACACTAAATGTAACTATTTCTACTATAAACTACGGAACTTATTTAAATAAACAGCTTATCTGACCTTAAGCATCGTTATCATGTTGCATTCTCTTTAAACACGGTGTACGGTAGAAAACTTTTGAGGATTGTCCAGTGGAAAACAGGGAGTAAGAAGGCATTTCTCTGCACATCACCTTCTATGGATTTTAGATGCAGCGCGTGGAGTTGCCCACGGCTTACCACTTACGTTGCAGTTCATCTAGAGATTTCGAACAAGAAAGATGAGTGAAAAAACATTTAACTGATTAAACTTAACAATTTACTCGCTTGAGTGTGAACATATATTAAACTGGATTAACAAAGCACTTTACAGGCCTCCTTGACTTATATAAATCTACTACGAACTTATTACCTGCATTAAAATAATATAGTTCGTCTTTGAGCAGTTTACCTTTCCAAATTTCATCCACTAAATATACTGCTACTAACTTTGACAGAAATAAAGCAGTGAAGTCCCTGAAGACTGCAGGGGAGGATTTATAATATGACTTTCAATTCAAACACACTGCAAAGCCCTTGTGTGGTGTTGATTTTTTTTATAGACAAAGAAATAGGACGGCTACCTTAGATATCACTAGCAAACAAAAAAACCTTATGGAAAAAAATGTTTATACAAGTTAAAAATCTTATCAAACAGAGAGGTTCTAAAAATTGTATTTTAGTTATGGTCTCTAAAGTAATTAGAATACCTTGTTCAGATATGAGGTGTATATTGGAAATGCACATACTTACAAACCTTCCTCTTTATAGGATTGTTGAAATAGGAGGTGTACATTTTATATTGGTTAAAATTCAAGTATTACATACTTCATTTCTTATAAGATTTGAACATATAATTTTTTTAAAAAGAATATATAAATTCTTCATTATCAAATTAATTTAAATATACAAATTTTAAATTATTATTTTTTAAAATAATTTATATAAGACTTCATATGTGCTGGAAACAATTAAACTTAACAAATGGAATTTATGACTGGACACATGGAAGTCAGTTTATCCACCATTTCTATTTATTCATAGTTTTGTATGTTTAATACTTTCAAATTATCATGATTATTTATTAATGTATAAATTTTATTTATAGTTAAAAATAATCATTAAAAAGAAATAAAGGCGAGATTTATTCTAATGAAAATTTAATGAAATGATACTTTTTCATGTATTGATACATGATCGTATAGAAATGAAATCATTTAATTTTGATTGGCATAAGTGAAAACAATTTGAGGTGAATTTCATTGAGCACAAGCGAAATCATTTTCAAGCAATGACATGCTTGCTCTTATATCTATCTTAAGAGTATTCCCATATTCAAAATGGTAAACTTTGGTGTCACCAAAAGAGAACCCCCAAAAGGCCAAGGTTTAAACATGGAAAAAAGTAATATATCAACATTTAATATTAACATAAATATTTCAATTTATTAATTGTTTTAATGTATATTAAAATTTTAATTAATATTTATTATTTTGCAATTTTTTATATAATCATTTTGATAATATTTTATATTGATAATTGGGTGTAGATAAAATGTTAATTGATATTGAAGTGGTGGATTGTAAAATGTAATGATCTTTCGAAATTATATATATATATATATATATATATATATATATATGTGTGTGTGTGTGTGTGTGTGTGTGTGTGTGTGTGTGTGTGTGTGTGTGTGTGTGTGTGTGTGTGTGTGTGTGATTTTAAAATTGATGTTAGTTAATTATTATTAAATAATTTTAATTTTAAATTTTATATCCCTTACATTACTATATTTAAAATAAAAATAATAACAATATCTTCAATATATGATGTAATTTGTAAGATTTTTTTATTTTTAAAAATAGAGTTTTAAAATGCACAAAAAATTATCAAAATATCTAATATTACATGTAGTATATTTATAACAATTTGTTTATATTTTTATAATTATAAAATACAATAAATTTATTTTGTAGACTATATTATATATAAGTTGATTAATTTTAATTTTAATTTTTTGATTGAATGTATAAGTATTAAAAGAAATCAACAAATTACATAAAATATCAACATCTCTATTTATATTTGAGTAAATACATTATAAATTACAATATTAAGTAAGTATATATCTAAATCAATAAACTCCTTAACTAAGCAATTATGATTAGGGGATATCTACAACATTAAAATCTATCAAAACACAATTGTATCTTGAAGAATTTATACTTTAACAAATAAAAATAAACAACCATCATTCTCACCAATTAAACTACAACATTTTTATTTATAAAATGAAAATTTAAATAAACCTTAAATAATTTTAATAATTTATAATTATCATAAAAATTATCTTTACTTCTTACGTCATTTATTATGAAACGCAATGACATTCCGAAACGCAATGTTGAATAAATAACCGTCAGCAAAAAAATAAAAAATAAAATTAACGGCCAGCAAGGTTGAAAGTCAAATTTAATCTTGCCATACGTAAAGAGGGAGAACTAGATGTGACGTCATGTTGCCGATATATTGTAAACGGTGGATGCTGACACAAGATAGATTTCTAAGCTGCCATGTGATCTCGTGCGACTCATTACCAGTATTTTAAGCCTGCCAAAACAAACCGTGTACAACTGTGGCACGGCAATCAGGTCATTGAAAATGATAGTCTTTCCGGGGCAGGGCCTGCACTCGCACTCTGCCATATTAATATATAAAGGTAGGAATATAAATGCATGTTGATAGAGCGACCCACATGTTGAAACAGAAGAAAAGGGAGGGAAAGTCTACATATTTATCAAAAGTTTTTAATTGTTAAATTCGAAACATACTTTTTGGAATGTTCAAGAATTTCGGGAGTTATTTCCACATTTCGTTCGAAGGAGCGGGAAATCCATTTTTTTTCCGAACATGTAGTCATCTCGTATCTTTGTTTTTTCCGAGGTTTCATGTGAAATTTATTAGTGTTGGGTTCACTTCTAGTAATTGGTGAACATTCGCATGTTTTCCAAATAAAATCAAAGTGTTGTTCATCTTGAATTGATAAATAAATTATTTTTTTCAAATTTTATTTATTTCCACGCATTTATATGTATGTGAGGTTTCAAATTTATAATTTAATTTATATATTAATATCTGTTAAAAGTTGAGAATGTTTTGAATAAGATATTATATGAATTTAGTATATAAAGAGATTGTCACATGTTTTTGTAAAATATACAATGAGAAAGAAAAAAAAATTAAAAAAAAACTAATAAAAAAAATATTCAAATATTTGAAGGAAATAAATCTTGACCCAATAAAATATGTTTTGCCTTATGCATATGGATCATATTATTTACATATGTGGTCTTTTGTAGTTTCTAAGGTGGTCTTATGTCTAAAAGTCCAATGAAAATGAGTGGTTGTTAGACGAGTTTCATTTGTCTCTATAATGTAACCTCTATCATTTTCTATAACATCTTTGTAGTCATCATTGTGGAATATTTGCCTACCTTTTGAGGATGTGAAGAAAAGTGTGGTGAAAGGTTAAGAATTTTGATCCCTAAGTCCATGTAATCAAACATCATATGAAAGGGCATAAAAATGATGTTGAAACTAAGAAACACCACAATACTCTTTGGAAATGATATGAAGTGTGAATGCTCTGATCCCATGGATCGGGGGTTTAGGAGGAGCATTAGTGGACAATATTCACAAAGTGGTTAAAATGGTTAAATATGGAAGTAATTTCCTATTCATGATAGAGAATACGAAAATGCAATGTGATAAAAAACAAGGAAAGTGCAAAGAATATGAAAACTGATATAGAATTGTAATAGTGAAGTTATATTATGCTAATTCTATACAATTTGAGAGATTAGATATTTGTTTTCAAAAAGCCTCCTAAGTCTATTCTTATATGGTTCTTCAAAGTAGGATATTAAGTTTATAGAAGAATGGAAGTATATCTTATTGCATACTATAATAAGATGAAATGTTGGTTGAAACATTATAAAAGTTTGTATCAACCACTTCATCGTTGAGAAGTGCGAGTATGTTATTAATTACCATCACTGATGAGCTATTAAGTATAATACTGACACTATAGAAATGGTACTGCAAGAGTGGAATTGCAAGGAAAAAATTTACATGTAAATGACAGACTTACTGATATAATTGTTGGCATATATACAGGGTTGGATGTACAAATACAACAACATACAACATGATCTAGTGACCAAAATCATCCTGAATCACCACTAAACCTTAAAAAGGAATTCTATACACGATCATAAATGATTCAGAATTTACAATTCACTTTTTTTTTTAAATAAAATAAAATTATTGAGCACAACCAAAATGGTTTCGAGTTAAGTTTATCAGACACAAACAAAATCATTTTCAATCCCCGACATGCTTGCACTTTAGTGTCATCAAGGAGAACCTCCAAATGTCCAAAGTTTTAAACTCGGAAAATATTAAGAAAGAGGGACAATATAACAAAATTCAATACTGACAGAAAATTATTCAATAAATAATTTGTTTCAATGCATGGTAAAATATTATTTTAATATTTATCATTCTATAAAATATTATTTAGTATTTATTATTTTATCATTTTCTATATCATCATGTCATATTTTACAAAAAAAAATTTGGGTGTAAAAGACGTTAATAATTAATAGTTATTTTTCTTTGATTGAATATTTAAGTATTATAAGAAGTCATTCAATTATATAGAATGTTTGCATTTCTGATCATATTTAAGAAGTAAAAGTGGGTTACAATATTGAGCAAACATACATCTAAATCAATGAGTTCTTTGACTAAGCAACTACAATTAAATGATATTCACATTGTCAAAATCACATACAACACAATCCTAACCTTAACCACTTAACTCTTATGTATTAGGGATCTAAAACAATTTATACCTTGATAAATGGATATAAACAATCACGATCCTCCAAAATTAAGCTACAAATTTTTGATTAATTACTAATTTTAAATTAAATATCCATTTAATTACTATTAAATAATTTAAATTTAAATTTGATATCAATTAAATTGATATATTAAAAAAATTAAAATGTAATATCTTAAACATAAAGGTGAATTTTACAACCTTTTTGTCTCATAAAAATGAAGTTTTCAATATATATTACGTATTTGTATTTATTATCTCTAAAATAATATCAATTTATTTGATAAATCATATTATATATAAAGTGAAATTTTAAATAAATTATAAACAATTTTATAAAATTATAATAAATATATAAATTACTTTTAATGTTAATTTCATTTATTATGTATTATATTAAAAGTAAAAAAAAAATAAAAATTATGACAATTAAAATTTAAAATCGAATTTAATCTGTGATGATCATGTATTTATATTTTTTAACCATAAAATATAATTTATTTATTTAATAAATATAATATGTGAAATGTGAAATTTTGAATAGATAGTAAATATTTTTTAAGATATTATAATAAATATATAACAGATAATTTTAAAGATTTATAAATATATAAATTATTTTTAATGTTTATTTAATTTATTATAAATTATAGTAAAATCTTAAAAGCAGCGTTAAATAAATAACCGTCTGCGAAAAAACTACATGACATTCATAAACACGGAAAAGTAATTGTGCGACGTCATGTTGGCAGGCCATTGTAAACGCTGACGAGAGCCTATGTCAGGTGTGGATGGTGACACAGCATAGATCTGAACCAGTATGTGTGTAAACGCTGCCAGCTGAAGTATGGGCGGGGCCAGTAATCGCAGTCTGCCGTATTAATATACAAAGGTAAAAATATAAATGGATGTTGATAGAAAAATGGAACAAGTTCAGACCAAACAAAGAAAAGAAGGCATGAAAGAGAAAGGTAAGTGAAAGTCTCCCTCTTTCTCATAAAATTTTAATTGTTAACTTCCAAACTTACGTTTAATTAGATATAAAGTATGAATGCTCAGTAATTTCTCCTACATTACGGAATGTTCAAGAATTTCGTGAGGAGTTATTTCCAGATTTTCTTGGACGGACTTGCGGGGACATCCATTTTTTCCAACTTGGGAGTCATCTCGTGTCTCTTTTTCTTCGAAGGATCCATGTGAAACCTATTATTGGTCGGTTCACTTCCAACACTCGGTGAACACTGGCACATGTTTTGTAAATCAAATCAAAGTCTTGCACATCTTGACTTGTATTTTTCATATTTTAATTATTTCCATAGATCTAGATGGATTCAGGGTTCGAAACCCACAATTCAATTTAATATAATTTATATATTAATGACCATTTGAAGTTAAAAATGGGTTATGTGATTGAAAAAGATATTCCGTGCGTCTAAGATTGAAAGAGAGTGCTAAATACATTTCGAAAAGTTTTAAAAAGAGAAACAAAAAAAAATTTAAGAAAATTTCAATAAGAAATATTTATTCCAATATTTGAGCACAATAGATTTTGAGTCTCATAAATTTTATATTGTTTTATAGATGTGGATGATGTTATTTGGGAATATGGTTTCTTTTGGTTCATGAATCATATTATCGGAAAGTAAGAATTGATATTTATGTAATTATTTGTATGTGATGCTTTTAATGCAAGTGTTTTATGTCACATTTCAAATGTCTTGCGATTAAGCACAGTTAAATAATTTTGGTTCTTATATTGAATGAAAGTCCTCATGGATCGATGCAAATATTTAAAATTATATTGATATCTTCCACAAATCTCATACTAGATAGGGTACTTGGATAAAAAATTCTATTGCCTTTTAGGTTCTAGAAAACTCAATTGGCAATATGCTCATCCTATGGGAAGTCATGGCTAGATATAATTGAGAATTGATGAAAGAAATGTTACTGTGCTCAATAATTCATTCACTATTCTATAAGTTTGAGATGCACTTGTATTATTTTTAATTTATAGGATGGTACTTATTGGTGCATATTTACACACAACATATTCTTAGAGAAAATTATTAATTAAATAAATACTTAATTGACTTATACTAAGAATAGTTTTATACTATATATTTATTAGTTGTACTCTCTACAATCATAATCCTAACTCTATCCTCATCTCTTATCTATATATTTTTGGAAGTAGCTACTGAAAAGGGGTGGGGTTGGAGGGTCAGAGGGAAGGGGGTAGTTGGAGGGTTGAGGGGGGTGTGAGGTGGGGAGGTGAATCAATATAAAATAATGCACATTCAATTCCAAAACTATTCCATCATACATAAACTTGATATTAGCAACATAAACATGAAAGTACATTTATCCAAAGTATGACTAAGAGCATACAACACATCACCATATCATCTATGTGGGAACCCCTCTTGGGGACTAAAACCCACTCTTAAGCTTGAAAACACATGGACTACTTATCTGATAAGAAATTTAAAACAAAAAATTGATCAACTCCTTTAGACAAACAAACTTTTATCATTTCCTCCATACCAAAGGTATCTAATGAAGCACCTATTTCACAAGCAACAATTTCCCCTAAAGAAGATCAAGTCATTTAAACACTCCTTTGAACACCTCCATCATAGAAATGATGTCTTCAAAACTTGATGAAGGACCTCTGATTATCACTTTTCACCTTCACTTTTTCACCCAATACTCCCTATTGGTGAAATCACATTACATACTTGTACCAACACACAAAGATCAATAGGACACAGTACATATCCTAACTAACCCCACTCTCCATCTCTTCACCCACACTTACTTCAGAACATCTACAACAAATTTGTCACCATAACAACAACCTGACCATGAGGTCATTTATAGAGACCATACTCTGATTTGCCTCAAAAATCAACCGTCAAGATCACACAAACATCAGCTATCATTCACTCACTCTTCAAGCACCAAACCTGGAAGAACACTTTTTATAACATAGAAATATGACCTACAAGTCATATACACAACCATGAGCAAAATCTTATTATCAACCCATTCATTGGGCACACTTCCTCTCATTGCTCCTCAACTATTCACTCTACTCTAGTCGCACAAGCTTCTTTACTCATATTCAACCTATAAGAGCACTATTCTAACATCAAAATTATGACTTATAGGTCATACACATAGTCTTCAATCTACTCTGCTCATGAATCCAACCATTGGGAACACTCAATCTCTTCTTTTCTTTGCTTCAATAAATATTGTACTCATTCAAGCCTCTACAAATCTCACCATCTAGTCTAGAAACCAACATATTTGGTTTCACTATTTATAGAGCAATCATTACTTAATAAAATCACAATATTTCATGTCATCCACAACACATGTCTCCACCTTTAAGGCATATCTTATGGGTAACACTTAAGTGTAATCAAATTTCAAATAGGCCTAAATCACTTTTAGGTCCTACAGAGACCAATTCATTATTTTTATACATATTCGAGCAAGCTAAAACACAAGAAAACTTTCTAAAAGCATGGAACCATTCAAAAATATTTATAGGTCCTCTTAATGTTCCAAAAACCATCACATTACCCTCTTGCTTAATCACAATTTGCTTAAACAACTCTCTATACACATAGTCAATATAAGCAAACACACAATCATCTTTTAAGCCTTTCTTCATACTTCAAAAATTATTTAAACATTCATGATACACACATATCATCCTCATGGAGTCTATAACACTCCCTAATATTCAATTCATCAAGATATATGAAAACACTATCAAAAAAATCTCAAACAATCTTCTCAGGTCACTTATAGTCTATGCTTGAACATAGATAGTTTTGAACCTTAATAACTATGTATGTACATACTTTTGGATCTTAAAATATATATTTATATATTTTCCTTGGATTCCTTTACATGTTCACTTTTTACACCATGAGTAAATTCTTCGTAGATCAAAATATATAGCCAAAATACAGAGCACTAATTTTTCTTTTGCAAATTCAAATATTTAAATTCAAACAATCATAGTTAAACCTTGAACACCATGCTCACATCTTGTGTCCTAACTGTTCAAATTAAATATGCACCATTGATCTTGTTTGATCTTTTACATATAGTGTGTTAATGCCCAAATGTTTAACAACTGACAATTGACCTCATCTCTTGAAATATGGAAACATTAACTCAACAAGCTCCATCCATCTCCTGTATGAAGCTTGTTATTTAACAATGCTAAATAGCTATCACTTTGACCTCTTGAATTTAATACACACCATTGATCTCTATCTGTATGATCACTTATTCATTGTTGATCCTTAAAATAAGATCGATCTTTATCTCTGCTCAATGTTAAGAATTGAACACTTAGGCACCATCTCATTACTTCCTAACATCTTAGATAAATGCACACTATTTATTTTGCTTGAAATTTAAATTTTTCAATAATGACTAAGTATGGGAACCTTGCTTATCTACCTAGAAAGCCAAGTTTGCACTGTCATATCTTTTACCACACTCATTCACATTTTCTCAAATTTGAACCACATGATTTCCTTGCATAGGAGAATCTAACCATGTGATAAATTACTCATAGAAACCTCAAATATTTGAGATATAATGACATTAAAATTATCACTTAGATTTTTATGCCATATAGCTGACTATGTTAAAAACTTGTTTGGAAGGAAAACTTTGAGCATGTATATATTTTATCGTGCTTTGACGCTTGATTTGAAAATTAAAAAAAATAAAATAGGCACAAAAATAAAAAATACATATGATCATATTGTTTTGAAACATCCACATGTGTGAGATATGACATCATCAAAGATCTTACTTAGCTCTTCTTCCCATATTATAAATGCCTAAGAGCCTCGCTTTGTACCCACATATCTTTGACTGAATTTAGTCACATGACCTAATATTTAGTACATGAGAACTACGTAATAAAATTATCACAACCATATGACCAACACCCCCTTACTCATCCACATGTGGTAATGCTGATGTTAGTAAACTGCCTACTTAGATTTTTTGCCACTAGACACAAAATGTTTACATAAAAACAATGATCAAATTCACTTATCCACATAATCACTTAAATCATATAAAAAATATTATTTGACCCATTTCACAACCTTAAATCACCATATTTATTCTTGAATATCTTTAGCCATTTCAAAACTAAAGATCAACCAAGCCAACATCAAGCATACTAGGACAAACACATTGCACACTTTGTCATTGTCACTTAGGCTATCAAATAACTTCATCCACTCACCTAGAAACCTATATTAAATCACCATGAAATCACTAAAAACTCTCTAAAAGTATACACCTTTGTAATTAATGCCAACAAACATCATTCAACTCACTTTCTCTCTCTCTCCAAGCATTCTTATAATAAGAACTTTTCTCCCCCTTTTACTTAATGAAAAAGTGGGCACAATATAATATTGATGACCTAAAAATAACATAAATAGGAGAATAACATCTTATAAAGAGGATAAAAACTCCCCCATACCTTGAGCCTACGTTTTATTGCATTGACAAACTTCCTCTTTCTCCATGCCAACACTCTCTTCAACCAATCATTATAACCAATGAAGAAAGAACACACACAAATATTTAAATATCATGGAAATCACAAATAAACATCAAATATGGATTTCCCATAATATTTTTGAGACATTTCATCACTTGAGCATCTTTAGATCTCCATACACCATGAAGAGCCATCATACAAGCTTACTAGCCTTTTCTCTCAAACAAGCTCAAAGACCACCAACAGAACTTAATGCCAAACACAAAATAGAAAACATGTTCTAAATCAACCTGAGAATATACTTTTAACAACTCATGCCTTTAATTTTTTTATAAACGGAACAAAAATCACATTTTCAAGACTAGGCATGTCTTAGACTCCTTATAGCCCTACCTGAAACATGCAGATCCCAAAATTTTATTTAGATAAAACTTCAAGACCTAAAAATTCATATATAAATAATTCTCATATGCCCCCTAAATTACACAAATTTTCAAAAACTATCACATCTTTCACAATAAACTTCCTTCACAAACCTACTACCTAATTAGGCCTCCAATTTGACAAAAACTTGAATGACTTAAGAACCACAAACCTTTAAATATTTATGAATATTAATTTGAAAAAATATTTTGCCCATTAAAAATATTTAAAGGCCTTACATCTCAAATCATACAATAGATCACTTTTCTAGCAGAGCACAAAACCCTAAAATCTCAAAATAAATGAGGTCAAGACAACACCTTCCAGTCAATGCACAATCTTAAATATTCCTGTACACTAGGAGACAATAATTAAAAAATTATAAACCAATTTTTTACTATCTAAAACTTTGGAAACCCATACATCATAGAACCCATTTTAGGCATGCTTGCCCTTATGCAAAAAATTAAGAAAATTGAGAGAACTTAAAAATCTCTAATTTGACTTCAACATATCTTTCGACCACAAAACCACTTGGAGCATGATATAATAAGGTCAAAATACATTTATATGCGAAAAATTCATATTGAAAAAACACAATTCCTTCTTTTCCACTTGGAAACCTTCAATCTGACCCTGCAGACTGATCACATATAGCTATCAACATCATCACATCATTTTGACATCACCACAACATATCTTCAACCTGGACATACCTGATCCAACTAAAAAAAATCATATCTAGCCTTATAGAACCTTAATAAGAATACCAAAATACCACTTCCTTCTCTACTAATTTTTTTTCTTAAGAAGTATAGACAGAGACACTTCACATATGCTCCCCTTCACATCATGCACTTCTTCAAGCCACTAAAATTATGTGGCATACCAAACTACTCAACAAGCCTTAAAAGGCTTAGAATGATATAAGAGTAGTCCTAAAAGAGGGACATATAACTTACTGCCTCACATGGAATCTACCATAGACTATTATACAAATAGATATTTAAAACACACCTTTATATTATAGCATCCAAGCCATGATCAACAAGACAACTTCTCATGATAAAACCACTATGATTCTTTACAACATTATTTTCTCCAAAATATGAATGAAAAAACAAACCTTCTTTTCATATATTCACATAAAAATAATATCTAACAGCCACCAAACTTCGTTTTGATTGACAAGTGTCTCTTCAAAGCCTAGATAGACACGTCCTGACCCACAATATCCTAAAATAATGTGAAACTAGGAATTGCCCACAACTCCTCACATTCCTTTTCCTACTCGGTCATCTGATATTGATAGTTCTTATTTTTATTCTTAGTATTAGAACTAGCCTCAATCAATGCCTTATTTTTCTCTTTGAGCTTGACTGGAACCAACTTTTGATTTATCTTTCCTATCTGGGCAATTGACATATTCTCTATTTTAGACTTGTCCACAAATGGTGAAAATAGAAACTATTGAATTTCCTTCACTTCTAATCCTTCTTCCACATTAGAAAACAATCCATTAAGACTCTTGGACATAATAGGATTAGTCTCCTTATTTTGACTTTTCTCATCTTCTACAAGAAACTTACCAACTTGACCTCTAAGTTTAGACATATCTAGAACACATTCTTCTAAAGCAACTTTCTTATCAACCTTTGGACTAGTGCGACTATCATTGATAAAATTCCATCTCCATAACAAGAATGACCTTTATTATCCATAATGGAATCTTCTTTTCCTTTCAGATACCTTGAGGGCCTATTACCTCCACTTGGATAGAATTTACCAGAGTGTCCAACCTTATGACAACAAAAATAAGTAATGTCTTTCATACCTTATGATAGATTTAAACTATGATCAATATTTGGCCAAATAATCCTATCATAGCTAGATGAATATCCATACTTGATTAACTTCCTTCTATGTTCCTTAGCTTTGTGACCATATTTATTACATTTATAACAAAGACCTTGAAAATAACTTGCATAGCTTTTTGCATTAGGTTGTCTAATTGGCCATCTAACATTGTTATTTAAAATTGCATTATCCTTTACTATCTCATTCTTATTTTTAGGCTTTTCTAGCTCATTTGTTAGTATCTTATGCTCACTCTTTATTGTCCCCATTTCAATCTTTACCTAAGTGTACTCATCTTCTTTTGCTTTTACATTTGTATTTGCAGTCAATAATTGTTCCTCAAGAATACTGATCCCTCCTCTTTAATCTCAATTTAAACTCTTCATCCTCTTTGGCATATTGGTATTCTTTTTTCCCTATTTTAGGCTTTCCTATCTTTATTATGTATTTTTCATACTCATCTTTCAGGGAAACTAGATCAGTCTTCATTCAAACATATTTATCTCCTTTAGCTCTCATGCTTTAACATGCAACCTCTAACTGAATTTTGAGAACTTGGATACTCTCCTTATCCCTCTTAACTTATATAACCAATTAATTATTCAATCTACATGATTTCTCTTTAATATAACTAATCTACTCTTCAAGACTTTTTATCATTGATCTCAATTCAAGATTTTCTTTCTTCAATTGCTTAGCCATCTTGTGTTTCTTAGGATATTATTCAAACTGTTAAGCTACCTATGAAGGACCTACTTTGATACCAATTATTAGAAGTAGATATTGAATAGGGGGGTTAAATCAATATATAATAATGAACATTAAATTACAAAACCATTCCATCATATATCAACATGATCTTAGCAACATAAACATGAACGCGCATTTATCAAAAGCATAAACAAGAGCATACAACACATCAACACATCATCTACATGGGAAACCCTATTAGGGAATAAAACCCACTCTCAAGCCTATAAACACTTGGACTATTTGTCCTATAATAAATTTTAAATAAGAGACCGATCAACTCCTTTAGAATAGCAGACCTTGATCATATCCTCCATACCAAAGGTATTTAGTGAAACACCTATTTCATAAGGAACAACTACCCCTAAGGAAGACCATGTCCTTTAGACCCTATTTTGAACACTTCCACCTTAGAAACAATGTCTTTAACACCTGATGATGAATATCTGATTATCACTCTTCACCTACACTCTTTCAACCAATACTCCCTATTGGCTAGAGTACATTACATAATTGTACCAAAACACAAAGATCAATAAAGACACATTAGATATCCCAATTAACCCCACTATCCAAACCTTCACTCACATGTACATTAAGACACCTACAACAACTCTATCACCGCAACAACAACCTAACAATGAGGTCATTCACACAGACCATACTTTGATTTGCCTCATAAATTAGCCTTCAATCTCACATAAACATCACTTATCCTTTTCTCATAATTCAAATCATAAAACCTATAAGAGCACTTGTTATTACATATAAATATGACCTATAGGTCATACACACAATCATGAACCAACTCTACTTATCAGCCCATCCACTGGGCACACTTCCTCACTTTGCTCATCAACTCTTCAATATACTCCACTCACACAAGCCTCATCATTCATCTTTAACCTATAATACCACTATTATACCATTATAATTATGACCTACAAGTCATACTCACATTCCTCAATTTTCTCAACTTATCAAACCAACCATTAGGCACACTTAGTCTCCTTTTTTCTTCACTTCAACAAATACAATACTCATTCAAGCCTCTACAAATCTCACCATCAAGTCTAAAAACTAACACATTTGGTTTCACTATATATAGGGAAATCATGAATTAATAAGATCACAATATTTCATGTCAACCATGACACATTTCTTCACCCTTAGTTCATCTCTCATGGGTCACACTTAAGTACAATCCACTTTCAAATAGTCTTAGGTCACTTTTATGTCCTATGAAAACCCATTCACCTTTTTGATACATTTTCAGGCAAACCAAAACATAGGAACACTTTTCAAATGAATGGAACCATTCATGATGATCTATAGGTCTTCCTTAAGTGCTAATAACCATCATAATACCCTCTTGCTTAGGCACAATTTGCTCAAGCAACTCTCTGTACACATAATCATTATGATAAAACGCATAGTCACATTTTAAGACTTTTTAAATACTTTTTACGATGGTAATACATTCGTAATTCACACATAGCATCCTTTTGGAGTCTACAACACTCCCTTTTGAAGAAATAGTGGTCTAATATAGATGATGTAGATGATAAGTCTGACTAAATTTGGTATTTTGTTATATATATGTATATATTTTTTCTCTGTTAATAGTCTCTAAAATACCATAGATATATACATATCTTAATATATAAATGGTATTTGAGAGGTTATTGTGAAGGCCTGAGCCAACTTTTGTGACTAACTCCAGACACATTGTTGGAGGACCTCAGATTTTGACTAAATTTTATTTGTTCTAAATTCAATATATTCAAATGCTATTTTAAAGGTTATTATGGATGAGGGAATCCACATTTGTGACTAACCCATGACACATTGATGGAAGGCCTCAATTTCATACAATGAAACTTGACTAAATTTTTCCACAACTTACCATTTTTTGAAATTCATCTATATATTTCAAACAAAAGAGGTGAGGAAAAATAAATATCACTAATTTAACTTAAAATTTTACTCCATTGAGTAAGAACATATATAAAACTTTATGAACTGCACAATTTATAGGCCACATTGTCTTGCATAAATCTACTATTTTCAATGTAGGAACTTATTATTTACATTAAAAGAGAGTAGTCTACCATTGACCAGTTTACCTTTCCAGTTTCCATCAAATCAATATTCTGATATGAACATTAACAGAAATACAGTAGTGAAAGCCCTAAAGATAATACGGGAGGATTTATATTATAATTTTTAATGCAAATAGCAGACTGCAAATCTCTTTTCCATTGTTGATTATTTTAATAGATAAAGAAATACAACGGCTACCATGTTTATTGCATGGAAACTAGAAAAGATGAAGAATTATGACTAAAGGGCTTATCAAATAGATAGGTTTGCATACCTAACTTATCTCTATGCAGGATTTTAATTTTTAATTCTTTTTTAAATTTAATGTTCCTCATCATTAATATTATTAAAGTGTACAAGCTCTCGTA
Source organism: Torreya grandis (assembly GCA_037957365.1). NCBI lineage: Eukaryota > Viridiplantae > Streptophyta > Pinopsida > Cupressales > Taxaceae > Torreya > Torreya grandis. The sequence goes on along the minus strand of JARHVA010002775.1, from coordinate 267,779 downwards.
TCGTACATGTTCTAAGACAAAATCATGTGGTAAATGTCATATGTAATTTTCAATCAAATTTAAAAAATTGTGATACACATTATTGTGTATGTGAAGCTTAGTATTTGATGGAATCAATTAAATTTAATAAAAAATATTTTTAAGTGGACACATGGAGGGGTAATAGTGCTTTTAGCCCTCTCAAAAAAGTTTCAATAACAACTAATTTACCTACAATTTGTGTTTCTCTACAGCTTTGTATGTTTAATGTCTTGGAATTATCATAGTTATCTACTAAAATATATATTTTAAAAAGAGAGGTTAGGTTCGAGCCTATGGAAATTTTTTGAAATGGACACTGTTCAGTGCTTATCACTTGATTTAGGGCTTAAGATAATAATGAATGCAAAAATTAATAAGACAAATAAAATTACCAAAAGGTAAAGATTCTGAACAATAACTTGTATTGATTTACATATTAAATAACTTGAAATAATTTCAAACTCAAACCATGCTTAAATAATCCTTAACTTGAAATTTATATTTGACATGAAAAATTTAAAACAAATCTAAAATCTATAAAAAAAAATCTATTTTTAGTAACTGCTATTTATAGTAAGTTTCACATACAATCATGTGCAGCTCTAATTTTTTTTGAAATAACCTAGATATTAAAATTATCCTATGAGATGAGATTCAATTAAAGTTGATGTCCAATTCTAAAAACATATAATTTATAAAAATAAAATATTTTTGAAAAAATCATTAAACATTGATTTTGGACATTCAGTTGATCATGTTTGGTCTCCAAAAGCTATCAAAATAAAAAATAATGGGATAGATCATCTTAGTGTATAATTTATATTTTAGATATGATCATTTTAGCATGTGAAAAAGATCAAATGGAGTTATGGGTGAAAAGTTATGGCCTCCAAAAAGCTGGCCTATTTTTTCTACATGATTCTCCTATGAATAAAAACAACTCAGCTATTGCGAGTTACCCTATTTATACTATTGTCATTTATCATTATCAATATTTTTCATCTCTCATTTTATAATTTAAGTGTTGTTTTTCTACAATCCTTCCCACTGCACCAAATACCTGTTATAATTCCCTTGCCTTGTGCTCAATGTCTTCATATTCAAAACTTGCACTATTTTTTCCTTTTTCTTCTTTGGAACCTATTGCTCCAAATTTAATTATTCATATTCCTCATCTTCACCATATTATCCATAGAATTCATATAAATATGAAATATTAAATACAAGAAATATATCAAAAATCTATGATAAACTCACCTCATATGCATTATCAATTTTTTTCTTCACATTTATACATGGCCCAACTTTATTTTAATTCAAATTATTGTATGTGCATTTTATAAATATCTCTTTCCTCAAGTAAACCATTACCAACTCTCATTATTTAAATACATTGTACCTTCTTCTAACATCCACTACTACTGTCTATTTCTCATTAATTTCCTTCAACTTTCTTCTTACTCCTTGCAACTATTGCATATGATCTACAAATGTATTTGTATCATCACTAATTTGATATGTAATTAGAAATTGTACCAAATCTAAAATACCCATAGAAATTTTCTCATAAACAATTTGAAAGAGTGATATTCCTATTGATCTATTCACTGAACTATTATATCCAAACTCATGTAGTGGTAAAGAAAGTCCCATTGCTTTGGCTTCTTTCCCACTATGCATCTTAATAAATTTCTCAAGATCCTATTCACAAATTTTTTCTGTTCCATCTATTTATGGGTGATATGTACTACTGAATTGTATCTTAGTGACCATTTTCTTCCACAAAGTCCTCTAAAAATGACAGAGAAAATTTGTGTCCCAATCTAAAGTAATAATTCTTAGAACACCATGCAATCTCACAATATAAATAAGAAATAAATCTATAACCCTAGTGGCATCATTAGTTTTATTACATGCAATGAAATGAAACATTTTATTAAACTTGTCTACAACAACAAAAATAAAAAATTATTACCTCTTTATGTGTTTTGAAATCCCAACATAAAATCCATACTCAAATCTGTCTATGGCCCTCTTGGAATTGGTTATGGCATGTAAATTAGAATATTTTTTTCATGTTCTTTAGCCACCTGACATATTTTGCACCTTTAAACATACCTTGTCACATTTCCTTTTATATTTGGTGAAAAATACTTTTCCTCCACCAAAGCTATTATCTTCATCTTACCAAAATGTCCATCGAAATCACCACTATGTAATTCTCTTTTTATATTATCTTGTAGAGACCCAAATGGAATGCACAATTATTTCCCTTTGAAGAGTTAACATTATGGCATTACATACTCATCATCAATAACATATGTCCCAACTATTAATGGATTCTTGCACTTCTCAACTACCTTGCTAAAATATGTATTAGTATCATATAATTATTTAATAGCTTCAAATACAACTACTTCACTCACCATAGTAGTTAATAATTCTACACTCCTGCTCAATGCATCAGCTACCTATTTCTATTTTCTTGATTTATGTTTCAACACAAAAGTATACCCCTTCAAGAAATAAACCCACTTTGCATGCCTACTATTCAACTTCTTTTATGTATTCACATACTTCAAATCCTCATGATCTATAAATATTATAAACTCCTTCGGCACCAAGATTATTTTGATGTCTTAATGCTTGTACAATTGTTTAATGTTCAAAAACATAATTAGAATATATTGTTCTTATGTCATTCAATTTCTCACTAAAATATGCTATTGGCTTTCCTTCTTCACTCATAATAATACCAATTCTCACAAATGAAGCATCACATTCAACCTCAAAAACTTTTCTAAAATTTGGTAATTCTAAAATTGACCTTTTTGTAATCTTCTTCTTCAAAAGTTCAAAGATTTCTATGGCTCCTCTAGTCCATGTAAATTCCTTCCCTCTCATGTAAGCTGTTATTGGTGCCACAATATTACTAAAATTTTTAATAATTTTTTTGTAAAATGTTTCTAAACCATGAAAAATTCTTACCACTGTAATTCTTTTTAGAAGAGACCACTCAATAATTGCCTTTATATTTTCTTCATCCATTTTAACACTATCTATTGAAAATACAAATCCCAAAAATACTAAACTATTCTGCATAAACATACACTTCTTTAAATTTGCATATAACTTCTCCTTTTTAAATCCATTACCATTCTCAAATGTTGTAAGTGTTCTTCTTTAGTCTTACTGAATATCAAAACATCATCAAAATAAACAACCAAAAACATACCAATATATTTTCATAACATTTTATTCATTTCTCTCATAAATGTGCTAGGTGCATTAGATAATCTGAATGACATCACCATCCACTCTTATAAGCTATCACTACTCTTCAATGCAATTTTCCACTCATTTTCTTTATGATTTGAATATGATAATAACCACTAGTTAGATAAATCTAGGTAAAATATTTTTCTCCTACAAGCACATCCATCATATCATCTAAATGAGGTATAGGAAACATATAATTTATTGTAACTTTATTAATTCTCTACTCTCCACATGCATTCTCCATCCTCCATATTTATTTGGAGTTAACAAAGATAGTGTTGCATATGGACTCATACTCTCTCTTATCACCTTCTTCCTTAGCAATTTAGTAACCTATTTATTTAATTCTACATATTTTATTGGACTCATCCTATAATCTACTTGATTTTGTAGAGATGATCCTAGAATCAAATCAATGTGATGCTAAATATATCTCTTTTGTGGTAAACTCTATGGCAACTCATCAAGCATAACATCTGCATTTCTTTCAAAACACTTTCTAGATCTATTGGTATTGACACCATTTTTGTTTCTTCACTCTTTGTTACTAATGCATAACAACAACTTTCTATCTTCATATCTTGGATAATTTTTTTAGTAGACATCATGATTTATGTCTTCTCTTCCTCTTTAAGAGGTAATAAAACTATATTTATACCACTTTTATAAAAAGTGTATGTGTTCTTTCTTCCATAATGAATTATTTTCCTATCAAATTGACATTGTCTCCCTAATAACAAATTATATGCATTCATTAAAATAACATCATACCATATTTCATCATTATAAGTTTTTCCTATAGAAAATGTTATGAAGCACCTTTTATCTACTGTAACTTCATTCTCTTTCTTAAAACATAAAATTTTAGAAGTATTAGGATGTTTTTCACATTGTATATTTAGTTTCTCAATCATTTATTTACAAACCATATTTTAACAACCACCATCTATAATTATTTTGCATACCTTTACACCTAAAGAACATCTTGCTTAAAAAATATTTGATCACAGCCATGTATCACCACCTTATTTATTATACACTTGTTCCTTGGAGCAATCATGGTTTTTATCATCATGAGATTTTCTCCAACATCTTCTAGTGCAACTTCAGTATTATGCTCTTCTATGTCAGCCTCAACTAGATTTTCTCTTGAGCAATCTTCTTGCCACCTTTAGTGATCTTGATAGTTTGGACACTCAAATGCTTTGTGCCCTTATTATCCACATATATAATAGACATAATATCTATGCTAATTAAAGAAACATCCTCTAGCACCACCATAACCTCATCCTCTTTGAAATCATCTTCCTCTTTATTGGTATTAAAATCCTTACCTATTATCATCTTACGTTTTTGTACAACGTGACTATTCACCTTTATTGACATTAAAGCCACCTCTAGTGGTAATAAACCCACCTCATGCCCGTATTGGAGGGGATCCACCTATTTTTTGACAAATAGTTATCATTCTGAAATTTTGTCTATATTGTTTTTCTTTTATCTTCAAGGCTAATTGATAAGCATCCTCCATGTTAAGTATTCTATGCGTGCTTAATTCATCTTGAATAGAAAAATTTAAAAAGTTTACATACCTTGCATCCATCTACTCTTCTATTTCATCATGTTCTACTCGTATGTAAAGCTTATAAAATTCATCTATATACTATAATATTTTTACCTCAAATTTCAAAATCTTCTTTAGAAGGTTTGTGCATAATCCATAGGAAAAAAAAAATCCCTCAGCTTCTTCTTCATATTTTTCCATGAATTAATCTTCTCTTTAACTTTTCTCTATCTATATTTTTATAAGTGATCCCACCAAATCATTGCCTAACCTTTCAATTTCATGCATTCAAACTTTACCTTCTTGTTTTCTCTCATAGTCTTCCACTCGAAGAATTTTTTCATAATATTCATCTAATCTATCAACTTGTTTGATTTTAAACTGTCTCAATAATCTAAAACATCAACCTTGATTCTTTTATTTTTTCCTTCTAAAACCTAAACCATCCTATCTTCCATCTATAGTGGTTATTCTTCTTGTTCTTCTTACTAAACGTCTTCATCATGATCTGTGTCATCCTCATCACCACCTTATCTTGTCTGCTGATTAGTGATAACCTCTATTAATTATTAAATCTGCCTTTATAACTCTTATTTGGTCTAATTAATCTACATAATACCTCCCTTTCCTCTTTCTATTATTTACTCCTCTAATATTTGAACTTGATCTCATACTAGATAATAAACCCAAAAACTAACAAGACAAATAAAATTACCAATATGTCAAGATTCTAAATAATAACTTGTATTGATTCATATATTGAATAAATTTAAATAATTAAAAACCTATACCATGCTTGAATAAGCCTCAACTCAAAATTTGTAGTTGACATGTAAAAGTTCAAAAGAATCTAAAATCCAAAAAAATTATCTACTTTTACTAGTCAATATTTGTAGTAATTTTTGCATCCAAATCAATGTGGCTCTAAAAATTTCTTGAAATAACTTAAATATTAAAATTACCATATGGGATGAAATTCAATGGAGTTTGATGTCTGGTTCTAAAAATATACCATTTATAAAAATAGAAAATTCTTGAAAAAATCATTAAATGTTAAATTTGGACCCTCAGATGGTCATGTTTAGCCTCTGAAAAATATCAAAATCAAATATAAGTGGATAGGATAGCTTAGGGAAGAATCAATTTTTTTGAAATAGTAATTTTGTCATGTGAAAGAGTTAAAATGGAGTTATAGGTCAAAATTTATGGCCTCGAGAAGGTTGGCCTATTTTTTCTACATCAAATAAGACCTAGCAGAGAACTTAAATTTTTTAGGAAGGTTATATGAAAAAGATATTTTTGATGACAAAGAATATGAAAGTGCAATGTAGTAAAGAACAAGGGAAGGAAGAACAATATGATAACTGATATAGAATTATTATAGTAAAGTTTTACCACAATAAGTCATGTGGACTTTTGAAGATAAAATGTCTACTTTCAATTAACTTTATAACTCTATTCTTCCATGGTTTTAATAAATACAATGTTAATTTTACAAAAGAATGAAAGTGGACATTAATATACAATGCAAGAAGATGAAGCCTCGACTAAACTATTATAATAGTTGGTATGAATTGCTTCATAACTAAAATATGTGGTGGAGTTATTGAATTTCATTACTAGTAATATGTTTGCTACAATACTAATACTATAAGATATGTGCAATAACAAAGGAATGGAATTACAAGGAATAAATTGGCACATAGGGGAGGAATATACTTACACGTCTACTAAGTTAACACAAAGTTAGATGTGCAATTATAGTAAAGTGAAGATTGATATAGTGACACAAATCATCCTAGATTAACCACACCCTTTTTGAAGAGAAAGAGTCTCTATTTCAATCACTTACACAAGAATATGTGGAAACAAGTTGTCAACTTGCATTTCTGTAAGACATTTTTCATATGAAGGTACTTGACCAACATTGAAGATCTACAATAGATGGATCTCTTGTCATTTTGTATATTTGACCCATATAAAAATGACATGATATGATTATGATATAATGTTTCATTATGATTTTTTCTCTATCTTCTAAATAATCTATGAAGTATCTAATAGGGGTAGAAAGAAACGACACAAGAGCTCTACATTGAAGACTGGGTGCAAATAAAGATAATGTAGAAAGTTAAGCCTGAAAGCATTATCCATTATTTTCTTGGTGATAGGTAAGGCCCATACATATGTGGAGGAATATTTTGGTAAGGTCATATCATTCATTCCTTTTACAAGTGCAGCCATAATTGATTACTAGGATAGAAGGTGTCTAATATACAATACTTGTCATGGCACTTATTATAATTCACATTTGCCTATTAAAAAATGTTTTTTCACCTATTAATAAAGATGATGAATATGCTTAATGAATTGAAAATATTTTTAAACCTCCTTTTGAGTTGAGGGAGTTACTACTATTGATCATGGAATATGATAAAATATGTTGATGGGTGCCAAAGTTTGGAAACCCAAATAAACCTTAAAAGGGACGTGTACAGTCAAGTTGTGCATAACTCTTTTGTAACTATTCTAAATTAAAGGAATTTTTTCATCCTAAATACATTTATTAATATAATTATATGCTCTTACAAGATGCACTATTATCCTATTTATCGTTTCTATATATCCACCAAATTTGATGATGAAATTTGGTGTACTTGTTAAGCTTTATAATTATCATAAACCAAAATGATTTATATAAATGGGTCAAAAATCTTATGTCCCTATTTTAAAATATATTTTCTAAGATATTTGAAGTGGATTTAAACATATTAAAAGTTTAATTGATCTAGTTATTGATTTGTCATTGGTTATTATAAGATATAATAATTATCATATTTCAGAATCTATCAAATACTACATAAACACAACTGTTACTATACTTGGTAGTAGGGTATCTTGAGGTAAATTCCATGGAATTGTATTCCAATAGTCTCATTAGAACCAATAGAGGTTTGTAATAACCTTTCTTCTTGTTGATTATATTGACAATCACATGTGGTACAAGACTTCTTGTACTTGGTGACATCACACTTGAGATGAGGAAAGTAGAAATAGTTTTGAAACACTATAAGAGTTTTATAAATTAAAAAATATCTTATAACCTTATTAAAATGAGCCTCCCATATTATTTTATATATTTTTGACTCATGAAGAATGCATAAGAACTTAAGATGATATATAAGTCCATCATTTAAGGAGGAATATGTTACATAATTACCACAGAGCAAATCATAATAACTTTCTACAAATTTTATGTCATATGGATAGAGTTTTGACCATGTGTTGAGTTCATGTCAACATGCATCAAGCACAAAAAATAGAGTTTAAACTAGTGTTTAGCTTAGGTAATCTATGACTAGATTGGCACTTCAATTATTATGCCTTATGTTCATATCGAACTAGTGAAGATAAGAAGATAAATTTTGATGCCACTCTTACTATAACTTGTTATGAGTCTATGGTAAATGAAGCAAATTTTGATCCATGTGGATCGTAATCTCCTTTCAAAATATTTAATATTTCTAATGCTTACATTCCTAAATAATAGCATGAAACTCATGATCATATATTGGGTAGTTCATTAATGGCATTGTGAATGTTTCACTTTGGTAATAAATTCGGTGACCGTGACAAGTGAGAAATTCTCCAAGTAAACATTCATAGGTTTCTATCAAAAGCTCAAATTATTTCTCAATGTTTGATAAATAAAGTATAGGTGCAAAACATTGTCAATGTTTCACCTCCTCAAATGATTTTTATTTTGAAGTGATACAGTTGAAATTTTCTTTAGCACCACCTTTGGTAATTTGATTTAGATTCCAAGTCATGTAAGAGTAACCAAGTACAAATCCCTTGTGGAAATTTACCAATCAAAATCATTTGTGAAGCTCTATGAGATTATTTGGTTTTGGTAATTTTTGGTTGACTTGAATCTTAGTTGGCTCCACATTTACTCCTTCTGTGTCTATAATGTATCGATGATACTAAATTTCTGGCATGGAAAATGAAAATCTTCCATGATTGCATATATCTTGTGTTTCTACTAAGTGTCAAACAATTTTTTTATATGCTAAAAATGTTCATCCCATTTTTTTTTAATAGCATATCATCAAGGTAAAATAAAATAAATTGAGTAATGAATGGCCTCATAATATCATTAATCATACACATGAATGTGAATGGTGCATTGGTCAACCTAAAGCATATGATTAACCATTTGAACCAACTTTATTTAGCCTTATGGAGTGTCTTCCATACTTCCACATGATCAAGATTAATATAATTATATCCAAACTTAATATTATTTTTAGTTAAGTATTTTTCACTGTATATCTAGTTTATAAGATCCCTAATCCTTTGAAGAGGATAACAATTTTTCACTATGACATTGCTAAGTGGTTAGTAATTAATGCACAACCTCCATTTGGTATGCTTCACTACTTCATACCTCAATTTGGGCCTAATAAATAATTTATAAAATATTTTATGGATCAAATTATTTATTTATTCATTTTCTAGAAAGCATTTATGGTCCAAATAGTCATTGTAAAGGGGTAGTCTATTTATTAGATCAATAGTATGATTCACTACACAATGTGTAGTCACTTATTTTGGTAGATAAAATAAGTCTTTGTATTCTTATAACTTCATCTAAAACTCAATTGATACTAACTTTGATTTTAGAGAAACTATTGTATAAGTTGGTTCTATAAGTACTTTTTGTGTTGAGATATTACTATCAAAAACACAGAAAAAATGGTACCTAAGAATAGATTTGTACATTACTTTGTGATCTTGAGTGATATTTTTGAAACTATTTCTAATATGTCATATCTCATGTCACCCATATTTATAATAAAATATATAATATTTACTTCATAGACTAAATGTCAATAAAAAAAATATGGTTAACCAAGTAGAATATCACATACCTCTGATGGAGTGATTCCACAAAGGCCTATATCATGAAGGGGTTTGATGTTGTACACCACTTGGCATTACTAAGTGATGCATTTATTATAACCCACATTAAATCATCCAATGGAGTATGGTTATGTTTAAGGCATCAGTTTAAATTTAAGTCAACAAACTATGTCGAAATAAATCAGGGTGATCTAACTTCCATTGTTAATAGTGAAATGTATTGGTTGGGTATTGATCCACATATGAGAATTGAACAATATTTTAATTCCTCTATTTCTATAGGGGTAGCAGATATGTTTTCAATAGCCATCATGGTCTTAGGCTTAGAATCCATGAAATGCTTACCTTTATTTTATTTTGTGGTGATGATACCTATTGCCTCATGTTGTGTAGGGAATGTCTTCCTAGCATGGAATTCTTTTCTGAATGACTATTAGAGTTATGAATTAAACACCACATTCCTATCTTGAACTATTTATTCTAGTCATTTGATTGTTTTTTCTTATTACATGGAGAGTGTTTGGAGTTATTATTTTATTCATAATTTTGTTTAGAAGATTTATACTATTGTTTATTCTAACACTTTAAATCTTTTGTCTTAGTGTTGACCTTGGCATTTCATTTAAAATTGTATGAATATTTGTAGGCCTCCTCGATAGAAGAGATAACTAAGAAATCCAATTATGTCTTGATATAACGCCTCAAGCCTTATACTTTAAAAAAAAAAATTGATTTAAATCCTAAATCATAAGTATGGACATCAAAGTATGAAAATTATATATGTATTAATACATATATTACTATTTACATTTTATTTGATGATATTTTGATTTTAAATGTTGTTAATTTTATTTGATTATATTTTTAATAATTTTTCATTGTGTTTTATGTAGGTGAAGCATAAAATCCAATAAGGTTTAGTGTGAAAGAAAATTTCTAATTATATATTGGTTGATCAAGTCTAGTAGGATTTTGGTACTTCATGTCATGGATTTTCATCCCAACCCACATGAAAGCTATGGGGGTTTTGACATTTCTAATGGTTTAGGCAGTGTGAGCTGAAGTGATGGTTGGGGAGATGTTATTGAGAGTTTGGATAATATAGCTGAAGCAAACAATAATATACATGGTTAGGATCAATTATGACTAGATAAGTTATAATTTTTTTATTTTATGATCATGAATTCTATTTTATTAAAAAATTTATTAATTTATATTATTATTTTTTGGCAATATGTTTCAATTACATTTTAATTACAATTCACATAAAATGTCACATTTAAACCATTCTTTTGTTACTATAGTTTTACAATTAACATTAACATTGTAATTATATATTTGATAATTATATATTTTTTAATAAAATAAAATAATTAATAATATATTTAATAATTTTAATTTACTAAAAATTATTATTTTAATTTATAATCTAATTTTAATCAACTACAAATTCTTAGTTTTCACTATAATTTCAAAATTTTAATTCAAACCAAAATCATATTTTACAATGATCTAATATCACACTTAAAATCAAAACTAGTTTCATATTTAAATTATTCTTTAATTATGATTATAAATTTGTCTTAATAATAAAATTAAAGTCACTTTTATTACTCTATTTAAAATCAACTTAGTGAAAAATATAAAATCACATTTAGTGACATATTGTATGTCACCTTAGGGATAGATTTAAAGACACATCTATTTTAATGTAAATAGATTAAAAAAATAGATACCCTAGTGTGATTTTAGAAGCATATTTCAAGTGACATTGAGACATAATATTTTCTTAATATAAATTCCAATATGGAGTCATATTAAAGACACACGCCTGGGTTAGAGTGTGGCTTTAAGTATGAATGTTGGAATTGAAAATATTTTTAGTCTTTGATTTAAAGGCAAATTTAAATTTTTTGTAGAATAGTTAAAATATTAAAATGATTATATTATTAATTTATAAATATACATTAAATTATTATTATTATTATTATTATTATTATTATTATTTATAAAAATCCTTTAGAATAGTTAAAATATTAAAATGATTATATTACTAATCTAAATTATTACTTAGATCAGCTCTAACCAATGCCAAAACTTATTTCAATATTACTAACCTTAGCATTTATTTTTGTTGGAATTGTACAAATTTTAATTTTGGTTGCATAAAACGAAATTGTATTTGGAAACGCATGCACCATCTTAGACAAAACATAATATTGTTTCAAAAATATAGGAATTTACAAATAACATAAATTTAAGGGTAGGTTTAATTGAAATTTTATATTTATTTTATATATGAACTTGCAAAAAAATTATACTCTAGAATATTGAGGAAGTGTGAATTAATTATGTTCACCAAAATGAACAATATAAATTATGAATATATTGAATTAAGAATCACAATTCAAAGAAAATGTATAAATAATACTTAGTTTAGTATCTCATTTTAACATGTGAGGAAATTTGAGACATAAAAGGCTTTTATCTTATTTATTTGTCATCATAAATATTTCATAAGAATTAAAAATTGGATGTGTGAAGTTAGAAGTATTCAAATAGTCATTTGTAAATTTGAGATTGATATAAGTAAGATTATATGATTGATTATATGGTCCTAGAATGATCTTATGGGTACTCATGGATCCTTAGAATGTGACAATTTTTTTATGATTCTTTTTCATTAAATTTTTATTTTTGCTTATGTATGCAATGTGACATGTTAGTTATTGTAACGAGGTAAAATTTATAAACATGGATTATTATGGAAAATCATGATTAGTGATACGTAATACTGTTTGGGTAGCTAGTGTTAATTGAGTAGGCATTTTATAGTCAAACCTTTTGGATTGAAACAAATACGTCAAAATAAATAAATTAGATTAAAAAATCTCTAATATGTGTACAAAAATTATATCATGATATAATTTTATCAAAAACAATAAATTTTATAATTATTGCCTCCCCATCAAATAGACAACAACATTTTCTTGCTTATAGGTGCCTTCAAATTTAAATATGAAACTATTGATGTCTATATGAAATTGAAATACATAAGAGAACAAATTAATGATGAGTCAAATTAATTAATATTGAATTGGTAAGGACCAAAGCTAAAGTGATAAGATATTACAAATGGTATTTGAAATATATGAACCTAAAAATTGTCCCTTTTCAAAAGACCATAAAGATATAAAATGAAAAATGGAGTTACATGTAAATGCAAAAATATAAATTAGAACCTCTAGAACTCATTATGAACATTAATATCACTAATTAAAATTAAAAAATTAAATATTAATATATAAATAAATACATTAATAATTTATGGTATGAAGAAGAAAAATGAAAAAATAATTAGAAGAGAAGAGTCTAAAATCCATTTTCATATATATATATATATATATATATGAATTTTCCTCTATAAAAATCTCTACCTTTAATTTTAAATGAAATTATTTAGCTTGAAATGAATTTATTTTGCTATGAATGTAGTATTCAACTTATGAATCCAACTACAAGTAGTATGGCATATCCATTCATCTATAAGTTTAAGGCAGTATAACATAACATGAGTTGTTTGAGATTTCATCATTTATTAAATTTTATATAGTTAGGTTAAGTAGGTTTTAAATGTAAATCCTTAAAGAAATTATAAGACTTTATTTTATATTATTAATATTAAAATATTAATACAGAGGGAAGTTCTCACCATATCCTCTAATACATGTATTCCTCTTATGGATACAAATCCCTTCACCAAGGATCATTGTCCTCTTCAATGTTTATATCTTTGTATTTACATTATCTTTCCAAGAAAATTTAAATGTAACTCCGTGATTATTTCTTTCAATTTCTCAACTCTAATATGGATTTAATCTCTTCTCATCGATAAACTTATGTGTATGCCATTTGTGAGGTTTCGGATTATCATTATGGTAGTGGTAGTAGTTCTTATAATTTTTGCTCTTGCAAGGAATGTGTTGTTTGTAGGTGTGTTAATATTTGAATGTTATATGTGGATTGATATGTATTATAATGCATTCACTATTTTGAGGTTTATAGTTTGAACCAATTCTTATCACTGTAGTTTTTGAAAGTATTGCATTGTTTATAGATGTGTTTATCATTAAAAACATTTATGTACTTTCTTCATTGATTGAGACCTATTATGATATGAGGTGGGTGTGATGAGTAGATGATAAATATTTTTAAGTGCTTACCAACTTGAGGTTCACTATTCAAAATAATTCTTATTATTACATCTCTTGTAGGTATTATATTATTTGTGGGTGAGTTTGTCATAAAACATTGTATGTAGTTTCTTCAAGGATTGATTCATATTTAAATATGAGGTGGGTGTGATTAGTATATTTTTTGGAATCTATCCAATCCCTTCCAACTTTAGGTTCTTGTTTCTAAACCTATGCCTTTTGGTTCTCCCTCACTCTAGATTAAATTAATCAAAGAAGGGTAGGGTTATAGTGGTAGCTTAATGGAGGTAAACCCCTAACTATGATCAGATAATGATAGAGATGTAATTGACTCCCATATATGTATATAAAAAAATTTAAATTAATGAAGATATGTAAATGAATTGATTAAATGGATTGATTATGTCCATACTTATCAATGTTCAAATCTCACTAAATGTACAATATTGGTTATGGTCACATAATTGAGAAACGATCTACACTCCATATGTATCTCATGCTTTTGATGAATAACATGCATGGATAAAAATAATGTATCACCATATTCATTTTAAATATGTTTTCAAGTTGGAAAAGTTCCTCATACAATATAGAATTACTAATTTATTTCTTTTTATAAATTGAAAATCAAAAATAAAAAGATAAAATATATAAATACGTATATTTAAAATTCAATTAAATATTTCTTATATATAGAAAAATAAAATAGTTTCATATAATAAAATTTAATTTAATTAGTACACCTCACATCCCCAACATTAAAAACTTATTTCCTTCCTAAATATAATATATTTTGTTAGGAACCCATGTTCTAAAATTCTCTTTGCATTATTAGTGTATTAGCCACTACAGATGCATATATTTTGTAAGTCATCCCTTTAGTATATTAGAATTATCTCACATACATTGTAAGTAGTAGTTTTTAGAATATATTTATTATCTATGTAAGTGTTGATGCCCAATGAAAGAATCCAAGAATATTATTATATTGAAATTTCTCAAAGGAGGTTACCCCTTTGAATTGGCCAATGATCTAAATGTTACTTAGAGTTATTTTTAAAGGTTCATTTTATTGTTAATTAGTTTTAAGATTTGTTCATTTATTTTATTTTTTGTTTTATTGTTAATTTATTCTAACCATATCTCTCCCTCTATAGTTATTTTGACTCTCAAAAATCCCTAGAATTCTATTTTGTACATTTTTTTCTCTTGATGGTCTATATCCAAATTCCACTTCTATTAGCAAAAACTATCACATTTTTTGGGATTTTTCATAACTTATTTAGTTTTTTACTCTTTATTATATCTTTCACATAGTTTTCCTTTCCATTTTCTTCTCCTCTGTCCCTCTTGAACTTTTTTCTAGTTTGTCCATTATGATTCAAAAATTTCCCTTTCCTCAATAAATCCTAACTATAAGGGACCAAGAAACTAGTAAGAGTAGGTATACCCCCTTTCGATTGATCCTAAATTAAAAAAATCTTCCTGATTATCTTAGAATGTATTTGTATATCCCTTTTAAAAATACTTGTTATGGTATCCATCCGTAGAAGCACAAAGATTATTGACGAAGAAATCGAAACATTGAATTTCCACATCACTGAGTTCACCAATATTATACATGGAATAAGTAGAATAGACTTTTACTCAACAAATTATAGAAATGGTATTTTTCATAGAATAATTTTTATTCTCCATATACAGCATATGAGCCCAAACTAGAATTTCCAAGTTTCAATGGTGCATATCCTACATGATGGATATATTGAGCAGAGAAATTATTTAACCTCCATAATACGTATTTTGTCAATAAAGTCCCAATTAATTCCTTCCACTTGGAACAAGAAGCACTCAAATGGTACTATTAGTATCTCAAGTTGAATGATGATACTAATTGAAAAAACCTTTACATACTTAATTATTGATAGGTTTGGTCCCTTGGTATTCAAATACTTTATAGGATCCCTCACCAAAATTTTCCAGATAGGTACCATTTATGACTATAAGATAGAAATTGAGAAATTGACTAATTACACTAAGTGGTTACCAAGTATCTTCTTCAAGAGTTGTTTCATTAGTAATCTCAAAGATAAAATCCAATCAGATGTGAAAATATTCCTTCCCAATAATATGATGGATGCCTTGGGTTTGACTAAGGTAGAAAAATATAAACTCTTAGTGCAACGTCGACATCCCATATTCCCACCCATAAAAAATACATAAATCTAGTGGCTAGCTAAAACCACATTAGTCAATAAACCTACTAAGGCAGAGATGTGGGTTCATAAGGAGAAAGGATTATATTAAAATTTTTATGAAAAATGAGTCAAGTGTCACGTGTTCATCACACAAAATATCTACTTGGTAGATGCAGAATTATCGATAGAGAAGGATAACAAGACCAATATCAAAGAATTATAAGATGCACAGGTAGAACAAATCCCCTAAGAGTAATCAATGGCTTATAAGACTCAACCTAATATCTATCTACATTCACTAACATTTCTTATCACACCTCAAACTATGATGCTCAAGGGTTATTTACAACTATCCCTCTCATAATCCTCATTGACTCTAGCAGCATTCATAATCTCATTGATCCCACATTTCTAAGATGATAGAGTGATTTGTACACCCTTATTCTAGATTTGAAGTGATGTTTTCTAACAAGGGGACATTACCATGTAAATTGAAGTGTCAAAATATGTCTATCATGATAAGCAATTACACTCTTCACTCAGATATATTTTCCCTACCCTTAAGAAGATGTGATGTGGTCTTAGGGGTATAATGTCTTTACATATTTAGACCTATTATGATCTGTAAACTCCACTGATAAACTCAAAGTGAAGTTTTAAGTATGAATACTAAAATCTCTCAAACTTAACAAATTCTTGAAAAACTCAAAAGAACTTGCAAAATGTTTGGCAAAAACATTCTCAGTTGTTGAGTTGGATTGGAATTGTCAAAAGACTTGTTACTTCCATTTACCAATTAAAATGGTTTTTAATAATGTTGTGTTATAATTGTCAAATTGTAGATTACATGCATGAGTTCATTTACTAATTAAACCAAATCAGCAAATTGAAATTAAATCATGCATCAAATGACAATTATAAAAACACAAAAATGTGATAATAGAGTTTGGCTCAATAATTGATGCCTACATCTCTGAGTTTTCCAAAGGAGTGGACCATTTCCATTAAGGGCACTTCAAATACCTGGAAACAATAAACAACTTTCGTGCAAGCTAATATCTCAATGCAAGAATTCACCTTCATCGTGACTGAATCAAGCGTGGCACCTTTGAATTTTGTGAGTCTTCATAAACACCTAAAAATTTGCTTCAAAAGTCATAAAAATCTCCTCTATGGGTTGAAATATACTCCTCCAATATGCAAATTGGATAAAATAGAGTATTAATACTATTTATTATGGCTAGAAGATGGATAAAAATCCATTACATAAGCTTTCCCAAGATTTTTACAATGTCTCAGCCTCTTAAAAATAAAATCACAGTAAAAAATTTGATATATTCAAATAGAAATTCCTACTATTTATAACACTTCGACCTCTGTAGTTGAAGTGGTCAAGGTCTATCCCTTTTGGGTGGTAGGTCAGGGGTTCAAAACTGTTGGCCCTTTCTTTTAGGCACTTTGACTGGGTTTGAAATTTTCTCCTCTTTTTTGGGTGCACTTTGACTTTATGTTTTACCCCACATGCAGTGAATAAAGGATAAGACAAGGCTTAAAATAGCCTTCTACCACCCACTTATTATGTGGTTTCAGCCACATAATATGCATTTTATTCAGCTTGGGCTTGGTCTTTCCTACGAACTATTCTCCCTTGGGCTTTCCACCTTACATGCCACCTTGCTCGGGCTTCGGCCTGTGGACACCTTTGAACTCACCACATGGCTCAATGAGCTTATCTCATGCTTGACTCCATGTGGCATGTTGATGATGTGGCATGTCATCAAACCAATTTTGAAAACCTTTCATTTCACCAAGTGTTAACCTCTGATAGGTCTAAATGTTGAAACCACCTCGAAACACTTGCCAAATGTCGCAAGTGCCATTTTTTGACCAATATTCAAATGGCCATAACAGGAGCTCCCAAACTCAGATTTACATTATGAAAAATGTGTCAGAAATATCTCAAAGAGCTCTATAGTGTGCTGCCACTGAAACTCTGAGTTAGAACCATTTTTAAAACCAAATTTTGAGATTTGACTTGACATGTCTATTTTCATGTTTATCATATTCTAGGACATGGCAGATGGATCACAAGCTATGTGGCTTGGTAAAGTGGTTGGTTTCTCCCATGTGGCTGGGGCATGATATTACTAGAAAATTATCCCTCTTTATGTGGGATTTCTAGGGAATTGAAATTTCAAATCTATGGACTTGTAATTCCAAATGTACAGACTTGTGATTTCAAATCTACAGACTCCTAAAATTTGATCATATTCTATGGGACTTCTCTAAGATTTAGATGTAATTCATAGATAGTGTCTAGATGCACACCTTAAAAGGGTTATTACATAGATATGCTCACATCATCAATTCCCATCTCATGTAAAATATTTTGAAGAAAGGATCACATGGGGTTATTTCCCAACTAAACTCTATCAAACTCTAGCTCCCTACTATTACTAACCACCTTGATGATTTACAAGCACTTAACCATTTTTATAGAGCTAGTGGGTTTGGACCCTTCATGATATGAAGATCATTAGATTCTAATCCTTTCGTGAAGCATCCCTCCCAACATCTACCCAAACCTTTATCCCCATCTATAAAATTTCATGTTGGGCAACTCTTACAAGAACTTCTCAAGTATAAAGTTGTTCACCCAAAAACTAACCCATACTCCTCCCTAGTGATTTTTATCCACAAAAATAATGGGTTGTGTTACCTCTACATTGAATTTCATGCCCTTAACTACCTCATTATCAAGGAAAAACTACTAATTCTAGTCATTGATGATATTATGGATGAGCTCCATGGGGTAAATCACTTTTTCAAATTTTATCCTTAGTTAAGATATCATCAAATTTGCATGCATGTTGATGACACTCCAAAGATAACTTTCTACACTCATGGTGCTTACTATGAATTCTTGTTCATGCCATTTGGTCTTTAAAATTCCCCTTTATCATTTTAGGCACTAATGAATAAAATGTTTTGGCCTTTCCTCTATAAATTTACTTTTGTGTTTTCTTATGATATTTTGATCTACAACCACACATGGGCTGATCATCTCCAGTATATTGATAGAGCATTAAAATTTATAGTAGACAATCAATTATATGCCAATTAGTTTAAACATTCTTTCCATCACCAAGAAATTAAATATCTAGGGCATATTATTTAAGTCTATGGTATCAACATGAATCTATAAAAAGTTGGTGACATGTAACACTAGCCTTGACAAACAACCCTCAAGAGCCTTCATGGTTTTATAGGCCTTACAGGATATGACTGCAATTTCATCAAGGATTATGGAAATATGGAAGCTCTTTTGACTTCTTTATTGAATAAAGATGCATTTAGATGTACTACCACAACTTACCAAGAATTTATAGCACTCAAATAGGCTATGTGTAGCAGACCTATTTTGGCCATGCAAGACTTCACCTAAACTTTTAGCATTGAAAATGATGCCTATGGTAATTTCTTGGGTGTTATTCTTATCAAAGAGGGTCATCCCATTTTTTCACTAGTCAATCCCTTTCTAAATGAACTTTGGCTTTGTCTATATATGTAAAACAAATAATGCTCATTATGAATGTAATACAAAAATGAAAGCCATACTTGGGAATTATTTTTGCATAAAAATTGATCGCCAAAGTTTTAAATATTCTATGGAACAAAGGGTCTCATCACCATCATAATAGAACTGGATCTAAAAATTCATGGGCTATGATTATTATATCACTTACAATAAGGGTAAAGACAATATCATGGTGAATTATCTCTCACACCCATTTGAATACCATACTTCCCTTTCTTTCATTTATATGCTTATTCTAAAATAGTTGAAATTTGTACACTAAGGGTATGCAAATAATCTCTTCTGACATGACCTCATTCAAAAATTATCCACTAACCCCTCGAGAGTACTACATTATTCATGGGATTGTGATTTTATGTGATACAAGGTTCATTTTGTGATTCTACATGGCACATACCTTTATTATAACATATTCTATGAAATTCATGCTTCTCCATTAGTAGGGCACTAAGGATTTATTAAAACATATGAGCAAAAATGTCAATTTTTTTTAAAAAAAGTGGATGAAAGGAGAAATTAAATAGATGGTAGTGAAATGTGATATCTACCAATACAACAAATGTGAGATAATAGCTATTCCTAGTTCAGTCAAGCCCTTTCTAATTCCTACTAAGATGTAGATAGATATTTCAATGGATTTCATTAAGTGGCTCCTTAAATCTTAAAAAAACAATGATATTGTTCATGGTACACAACCTCTTCAAATATAGTGATTTATGTGTTCTTATCCATCACTATACATCCTCCACAATCACACAAATTTTCTTGGAACATATATTTTTTGTTCATGTCATCTCTTCAATTACCTCCAATCAGGATCCAAATGTCACTACCCATTTTTAGATGGAGTTATTCCCACACATAAGCATACAACTAAAGTTAAGCTTCATGAATTACCTCTAAATAGATGACCAAATTGAAATTATTAATAAATTCTTGGAAACATTCATTCATTTTTCTAGTTTAGAACAACAAAAATAATGGGAAAATTATTTTTCCCTAACATAATGGTGGTACAATACCTCCTACCACACTTCTACTATAATGACTCCATATGAAGTGTTTTGATGTCAAATGCCTCTAGTACTTATTTTGTATTCCCTTAATAGTTCACCATTTTATGCAATCCCCACTAATCTCAAACATAGGGATCTAATTCTCATCACCTTGTAGTGCAATCTCCATCTAACAAAGAACTAAGGGAAGTAACATGCTTATCAACACTAATCTGATTGTGCCTTTTGAACTAGTGATATATTTTTTATTTGATTACAACCATATAAATAATCATCCCCAAAACTAAAAGGGAATCATAAAATTTCTTTGAGTTTTTATTGGCCATATAAGGTTCATTGATAAATTGGGTCTATTTCTTACAAGTTGGAGCTTCCATCTTCCTCTCGAGTTGACTCAATATTTAATGTCTCTTATTTGAAGAATGATCTTAGAACCACCATTAGAGTGAAAATATTATTAAATAAACTTGATAATGAAGGCTCCAACCTTCTCAAACCAAACGCAGTCTTAGATACATGAACCTACCAACTTTGATCCCACTCAATCATACAAGTTCTAATGAAGTAGCACAATATGCAATTGGAAGATGCAACATGGGAAATACTATTATAAATTCAATAATTATTTACACATCTAAATATTTGAGGACAAATATTTTTCTAAGTGGGATGGGATTACAGTTTTTTAATTTGTAAATCTTCATTAATCTATAAATATTCTATTTTTAAAAGTCAATATTTGGTGATTTTTGCAAAGTGGTCAACAGGGTACATTTTTGAGATCAAATATAATTTAGAGGAGAGGTTTACCTACATATGAATATAAATTTTCTCGTATAAATGTATTTCATCAGCACCTCGAAAGAGAATCGTAAAGAATTTTCCATATACTATCAAGGAACTTTTGGAAATTTTTTGGTGGTTTGTATTCATGTCCCAGGAAGGCTCCAATAATCAATAGTTCCCATCAAGGTATGAAATGATTTATTTACAATATAATTTTTAGTATTTTTTAATTGTAGTTCCATTTATTTCTCTTTAAGTGCCATCATAATAATTGAAAAAAAGGGCATCTGATGATATCATACATATGTCTACCATTAGCCTATATCCGGTTATAGCCTATTAGTACTTGAATTCAGACTACTAGCATATGATGGTAGGCTATGGGTAGATGCTATAAGGCTACCATCAGATGCTCATAGTATACATGTGGGTGGATGAAAGCAAGCTACCAACACCCACCTACATGTTAGTGTCAGCATGCAGGTGGGTGCTAGTAGTCTACAGGTGAGCACCAATAATGGGTAAGGGGATGCCTATAGATTTATAGTGTTTGATGGTAGACTATAGGTTGGTGTTGAAATAAATCCTATCAAATACACCACTTCAATGTATGTAAATAAATCTATTTGTTTGATAGTAAAGGATTCTACTTGATGTTGGCTATTATGATTATCCTCTGAATTTGTCCTAAAGGCCTTGAGATTTGCTTATATTTGAACCCATTTTTATTAAATACCCATTTTATATACTCAATTTCTAATTCCAATTTGTCTTTGTCAAAAATCCTAAATTCTCTAGTGGCATGTGTTTTCAATGCATCATATTTTTATGTCAGTTGATAGTGTCAAGTATCATGTAAATAAAGGTATTTGGGTGAAACTTTATATTTTATGAAATTTAGGAAATATAGTGATTATAATAACCTATTCAACAAACTATTTTATAAAATAAACGTGTAATATTGAAAAAAATTAAGCATTAATTGATTTATAAATTTGGGAATATGAAAATATAAAAATTTGTATAAGAAATATGAACTTAGCTAAAAAATTAATATTTGGAACTATTCAATTATTTCAAATGACATCAATAATGTATTCAAAAAGTTTGAATGTAATACAAGAGCCTGAAGAGCTTCGGATAACATCTCACTATTTGGATAATAAATGTGAGGTGCTCATGTTTGGGATTAGACTGGCTTTATTTAATGATTAAGTAAGATTTGGGATTTCTATGTTATATTTGAATTTGTTTATTGTTTAGTATCCTATGAAGGAGATTTTTATCTGATACTTAGATCAACATGTAGCTATTTTCTTTTCAAAACCCTAACTCAATGACATAGGAAGATAAATGTGATCATGGAATAGGGGTCAACAATTGAATTTGGGTGTGACCTAAATACCCCTTATGTTGATAGATACCTACATACCAATACTATTAAGAGGGATCAAAATTTGCTTTTTTCTCCCATGCTATGGTGGTGTGTGTGAAACTGTTGCAAAATACTAGATTTTAGTACAATCTTGCTGTGATGAAGTGCTTAAACCATGACTTATGACCTTGGAGGTGTATTTATACTTTAGTTTAAGCATTATATGACTATATGTGATCAATATTAAGATAAATATGGAATTTTATCTCAATTTAATATTAAAATTATGGCTCTTTTTGATGTGGAATCCTCTTGTGTGAAAATTGGTTTGAAATGTGATTTTATGGTAACATGTTTGGAATTATTTCTGAAAGGGCTTATAAAACTCATACATTGACCTTTTCATAAATTTAAATCTTCAAAAATAGATGTTATTTTTTGGGAATACAACAATAGTGGGTTTAGATAATATAACATGATGCTCTTGTCTAATGGTGTATGGTTAGTGAATGAGGAAAATTAATTGTGCTATGGATTAGGGACTGTATAAGTGTTGGATTCTATTATTTACACAATAAATATGCACATTCATGTTTAATTATTTATCTTAAAACAGTGAGTCCTTCACTACCAAAGATAAATGAAGAGGTCAAAAGGCCCTAGAATATGTCTGTGTTATGTGTGAAAAAAGGTGGTCATAACTACATTTTTTAAGATTAAATTTTAATTTATGTGTCTAAATTTCACTCCATTTTATATAGTAATGTATTAAATTGAAAGTTATATATTAAAAGGAAAAGAATCATACCTAAAATTACTTGTGAAATTGTAATCTTGCATGTATGTCATAATCTTGAACAACTCTCAACATAAACCAAAAATTAAATTCAAAAGGTAAAGACACAAAATATGGTGAATAACGAGGAATAGATATACCTAATTAGGTATGAAAAACATTATGTTTTCTTGGTGTAAAAAATAGTGACTATAGAGGGTAGGGCCCTTGGATATTTGATATAGATTTAAAATATTTGATTGGACTATGCATGCCCAATCATCATTTATAGTTGAGTTTAATTAAGAACACAAGGTCTGCTTGCCTCCATCATCACATACCCAAAATAGTGAAGCAAATTTCAATGCCTTTCTAAATCAAAATAAATTATTTAGTTGTAAAAAATTAGTGAAAATCTGAAGTAAAAAGGTGAACCAACAATTTAATATGGAATAGGGTTCATTTTTGGCACAAAAATGGTGAAAATGATAGTATAATATGGGTCTAAGATATACAACTTGGAGAATGACATAGATTATTACTCCATCTATGAAACAAGTGAAAAAACTAAGCAAGGAGGAAGCTATGTTACATGTACATGCTCCCAATATGATATTTGGTGTATATATATTTTCAATCTAAGTAATACAAAATATTATTCTAGGTAAAAACATGTGCGCTAACATAGAACACATGTTACAAATGATGGCCAAAATATGTAAATCTATGAAAAACTTGAGTATTTCAAGAAACTAAATCTATAAACATATTTCAAACAATTATAGTTTGACTAAGATTTTGATAAATTATGGAATTGACTATTTTATGTGTATTTCAGCAACATCAGCGTTTTTGGATAACAAAGCAGTGATCTCCTATCCAGTTGAAGTGTTCCTATCAGAAACTACTTGTTTATTATTTCTAATTTTCCAACTATACCAACTATGTAATACCAATAATGTTAAGTATTTGTTCTGAAATTTAGGGATTAGTATCTAATATAATAATCTAAGTACGCCCCTATTTTGAGGTGTGTTTTTGAACATGTTCAATAACATAACTTAAAAGAAAACGTTATGTGAATGATTGTTACAATAAAAATATCTAGATATAAATAATAGAGATAACATGGAAAAGCATGGAAACATCATATATATAAAGTGAGAATAATAGTAATGTAAGATTCATTTAAGAATAAACACACATAGTTAGAATGTCTAGATAGATATTAGCAATTAGTCACATAGATAAGTGATAAAAAAAATGTGAATGTCAAGAGAAAATAGAGAAAATCCAGGTGTAATAGAATACTTAAATCTAAATTCAAGGGGGCACAAACAAGGTACATGTTTAAATTTAAATCCCTTAGATAGAATCGAATGTAAGGACAAGTTTAAATGTTATCACACTCATATAAATGTAGAATGAAGGCTTAGAGAGACACAAAAGGACATGGAAAAATGTCCTAACATATATTTATAAACACACACATGGACATGTTCAAATGTACCCAGAAATGTAAAAACATATAATTAAGGCTTATAAAACCATAAAAAGAACAATCAAATGTATTCAAACCAAATAAGGAGTACACATAAGACATGAAGTAGAAAAGAGAACATGAAAAGTGTGCATGCATATATATAATCGATCAACATAATAAAGATTTCAACACTTTTATATTCAAGAACTAATATAAATAGTAAGATATCAAGGTGTTAGCAATTGATAAAATTTGATAAATGTTATGCTATCTAAAGAATTGTGTTGTGTGAAACGATAGACTTCTAAATCAAGATAAAACATTTATATAGGATGGCCTCATTTAGATTTTTGGTGTATGTATAAGATAGATAAATCATGTGCCTAGTCTGAAACTGATTAATGACAACCTATTCTGACTGAAACAATATTAGGGTTTCTGGATAACCGAACACTATTCTCCTACCCTACAAAGTGTTATTGTCTAAATGTAGTTTTTGGATATGTGACAATGAAATCACCTGCAATAAAGTCTCTAAATTATATCATGTATGGTCTAAATTCACTTATGTATAATGGTGAGTAATATATGATATAAATATGCAAAAAATAATTACTAAAAAACTGTGCACAAATTAACTAATGTAGGATGAAATAAGCATACGCATGCATAGGTCATGATTTGTTTTTCTAATATTTTTATATTTTAGATATAAAAAGAAAATAAATTTATGTTAGTTTAAAATGAATTTAAGTATATAAACTCTATAGATATATAATATTCATTTGGTTCTTGAATGCTTTACATTCAATTGAATTTAGATGATAAACTTTTGAGTTGGTATTTTCTATCATCACATATGGCCTTAGCCAATTAAGCTTGAAATTTACATTGATGTTTAACCCAATTAGTGAAATATTTAGTATATATAATAATCAATTTATTCCCACCTTATAATTATATATTTTATTATAATATTCAAATTGAATCCCCAAATCATGAATGGTTGGATGAAAAATATTATTGTAATTCATGTGAAATGCATGGTATATATTATTGTGTTGTTGACATTTGGCACATATCCTAGCATATTATTGACATTATTGTTTCATGTTAGGCTAATAAAACCCTTTAAAAACTAATTTTTGTGACATTATTCTCTAGTAAAATGGCCAAAACATTCACTATCATGACCATTTATATTGCTATAATATCCACAACAGTGCTTAGGAATAAAAGTAAGTGTTAAAGAAATTATTATTTAAAAAAATCCTTTTCAATGATCAGATAATGGTGGAAATGTATACAGTTTATGGTTTTCTTTCCTGGAAATAGTATCTAGTGCAATTGATTTATTCAAAAAGTTATAGACATGTGTGAATGATTTTATGGTCTTTCTAATGCATGTAGTTGCCAAGACTTATAAAGCTATGATATTTGTGTATGAAATTGAAGGCATTTTCAGATTTTTTATAATGAGTATGAATATATCTTCAATTATGTGAAGTTATATTAATGATGCCACATGAGCCATTGCATCTGAATGATGATTATCCTTTCATGGGACATTATTGATCAAAAAATTATCAAAATGTGTACGTAAATATTATACCATATTTATGTATGGGATTAAATTTTCCTCTTTGGTCTGGTAATCATATTTAACTTGATTCATAATCAACTATGAATCCTCATATATCTTAATGGATTATATTTGTATAACATGAACAAAATATAAACCTAGAATTAGTACACCATATACTACAATACTATTTATACATGAGAAGCTCAATCTATGTGTAAATGGCATGGGTTGTCCTTGTGGAGTGATCAAAATAGTTATTTCACTATAACTTGATGCACATTTGGATCCATAAAAAAACATTATACATGTATCCTTAGTAGTATTATATGTTATGAAATCATCTCTGAAAATATCTTTGAGAGGTTCTATATCTTGTATTAGAGTGGCATCTAACTAGTCTACTTTAACTTGGTCTTTATTTATTTTTTAAAGTTTATCTTCAAATTTAATTCCATGAGAAACATTACCTATTTATATATACATGCTAAAAATGAGGATTAAACATTATAAACATCAATAAATCAGCTCTACTAATAACTTAAGTCACATTATTTATCATGTAGTGTCAATGTTTTTCCATGGAAAATATAAGAAATAAATATAAGTTTTCCATTGTATTATAATTGTGGAGATAGTCATTTTTTTTATGATTTATATATTAAATGTCTCAATTTTTGTGATCATCATCATATGGTGCTAGTAAAGTTCCTACCACGTGATCTTCATCATAAATGTATAGTAGAAGTGGTATTTATAGCATCTGAGGCATGAGAATGAGTGGATTCAAAAAGTATTACATGAGTGCCTTAAAACTCTTTTGACATTTTGTATTCCATTTAATTTTTTTAATCTATTTTGAGTAATATAGTGAAGTGTTGTGTTTTATCTATGAACTGAGCTACAAAGTGACACAACACTTGAATTCTACCCTCTAAAGATTGAAGTTTATTCAATATTTGAGGAGGATATTTTTCAATGATTATTTTACTTTATTTTGATTAACTTAGATACCTGTATGTGATATAATAAACCCTAGTAAGTTTATTTCCATAACATGAAAGACACATTTCTTTTGATTTAATCATACATTTTATTATCATAGACATAAAAATATGTGCCATAAAAAAATTTCATGATATTGTTTCTATTTTAATTTTTATATTAGATCATACACATAATACTTGAATTTATTTTGAATGATTCAATGGAATTTCTGGGTCATGGATCATTGATATATAGACCCTGCATTTTTCAATCCAAAAGGCAACCTTATCTAGTAAAATGTCACTCATGGTGTAATGAAGAATGTTTTCTCTTGGTATTTCTCAGTGATTTTATTTTGATTATAATAAAAAAATACATTCATGAAAAATATCATCTCATATCCAAAAGTCTGATCTATAATCATGTCAATATCGTTTAGTGGAAAGTCATGTTTATTGCAACCCTTATATAAATGTCTAAAATCTGAACAACATTAGAATTGACCATTAGGATTTAATTTAGGAATAATATTAGGAACCATTATGGGTAGGCCATGATTCAAACAAAACCTAAATCAAATAATCTTTGAATCTCCTATTTAACTAAAAAAACAAATTTGGATGCATATTATGTATTTTATTCTTAACTAGTTTTGCATATAGGTAGAATGTGATCCTATGTACTAAAATTTATGGATCAATACCTAACATATATTAATATGCCTAAGTGAATAAGTTATGAAAATAATCTATTATTTGTATAGTTGATTTGTCCTTCTCCCTCTTAAGTATTTAGCCCAAAACTACTATTTATGGATAAGTATATGTCCTGTAATTAAATTCATCTACTTATTTGTTGATAAGTTTGAACTGATATTTTGTATAAGGTATAATAATAATGTTGTCAAAGACATTAACTGAGACATCATCTTTTTGAAAATTAGGCATGGTAAAATATGCATGAGTACTTGTATAAAGAGAAAACATGTTCTTATAATATAAGGGAGGGAGTTCCTCATACCTTCCTAAATATTATAGAAAATACTTTTCATTAGATAATTCATCCAAGGTTAAATTATTTAAAGAAACAATATTTTCAATAAGTTCTAGATATACAAGTGATAATGTAAATACATGATTGACTATTTGTTGACATGCTGAATATATTTACATAAAAATATATGTTGATATGCTAATCTAACTAAGATATGTGAGTGATCGGTGTAACCAAGGCCTTGCTTACCTTTATGAATAGATCCCTTACAAGGGTGGATATTTAGATGTTCATACTTTTTTGAGACACTATCCTTTGTAACACATTTTTCATACATGTTTTAATCCAAATTCATTTTTTTTATGACTTATATTATTGGATGAAGTGGCTATTGATGAAACTATATGAAACATGCTTGAGTTTTGAAAACTAGAATGTACTACTATCTAAGTAGATAAATCAATATGAGTGAAATAATTCTAGTATATTTAGAGACTTTACAAGAGCCTCAATATGATGATGAAATTATGGTTTTGGGGTATAATTAAGGAAAAATGTAAATTTTGTGGTGTATGCCTCTAACACACAACAATGGACACACACAGAGTCCTTATGTGTAATAGAAAAACAAAAAATCTTATTTATTGATTTCAAATGAGATATTTCAATACAAACTAACATAAATATAGTCACCTATAACATACCAAACATGTCATGTAAAAAATCACTATACTAATGGATGTGGATCATTCCTAAAAATCTAATCAAAAGTGGACATTCTTTGACAAGTTTGTGCTTGCAATTTTGAAATAAATAGTGTGGTTCCTCTATGTGTTTTGAGAGTAAAATGAAAGAATTGACTTTTAAAATAATGTGAAATTATAAGAGAGGGTGATTAGGAATTTTTTTGTTGCTCAATTAATGCATATTAAATGTGTGTTAAGCTTGTCAATGTGATTTTACTAAAGAAAATATTTTAGTATCTACAGTCACATTTGTATCCCTTATTTCATTTGATATTTAATGGTGTGTGAAATCATCATCTAATACAAGCTCCAAATCCATGTATTAATTTAAGCTCACAAATACATATTTTTATATTCTATTGTGGTAACCATGCATTATATAGATCTATAACATATTAAGTCTCAATTATAATTTAGCGGATCTAAAATTATGTCATTTAGTCTCTATATGTATTGTTATTCCAACACACCTCTTTAAGGAACACATCAACTTTAACTCACCTAGATTAAATCCAATATCATGTTAAAAAGTATATGAATGATGACATGAACTTTGGTCCTCTTGTGTGAATTAAAATAGACATTAAAATCTTTAAATTATAGTCATAATATTTTTCCTTTCTATAATTATTAGTAAAATACCGATGTGACATGGAAAATCAATGGTTTAAGAGTGTAATTGAAAGACACTAGTAAACTCCAAAAATTATGGAAAAATGTGTATAGTTTTACTTAC